>JAYRCO010000470.1:0-24769 GCA_037042815.1 Ceratobasidium papillatum
CGTATCAGCAACGCCGATGTGGCTATTCGAGAACCAGACGCTACGGCCGACGACCTAATTGACGTGATTGAGGGTAACCGGTATGTCCGACTTTCGTGCTTTGTAGTATTTCTGGCTAAGCAACTGGATTTGGGCAGAGTGTATGTTCCAGCTATTTATGTATTGAACAAGGTGTGTATTCAAACACCTACCACACATACTGCGACTTACTATCGTATCTAGATCGACGCAATTTCGATTGAAGAACTGGATCTACTGTGAGTCAGTACCTTCCTATTACCACTTTTACTACAACATTCTATAGATACAAAATTCCAAATTCGTGTCCAATCTCCTCAAAGGAATGGATGAATGTCGACGAACTGATTGAGCAGATGTGGACTGCCTTGGACTTGGTTCGAGTGTAAGTCATTCCAGTGCTATTGGCGCTGTTAACAATGATTGACGGCGGTATAGATATACTAAACCTCGAGGTCTCGCGCCAGACTACAGCTCGCCTGTTGTGCTGCGAAGAGGAAAGTCGTCCGTCGAGGACTTTTGTAACTCAATCCACAAAGAGATAGCGAAACAGATGAAGTAGTAAGTATGAGTTGCCATCTTAGTTAAGTTTATATTCTGATCTTTCAAATAGTGCCGTCGTTTGGGGAGCTAGTGCGAAGCATTCTCGAGGCCAGAAGGTTGGAGTCGAACATGTACTGGAGGACGAAGGTGAGACAAATATACCAAGCCAGACACGCCAGCAGTCTAACTTGGGGTTTCCACTCACAGATGTAGTGAGCATTGTGAAAAAGTAATTTCAACACAGGCTGTATTTCACGTGTACGACTACCTTGTTGAATGGAGCATACACTGAGGTGATTTGCATGATTTGATTCCTAGCCCCGCTAAGCGCTTCCGAAGTTGCTCGAATATGGGAATTGCGCCACTCTGGCGCACAAACAAACGCGCAAGCGCCGACGCGCGTCGCTGACTGACGCGTCTCATTATCCTAGGATAGTATAAGTACCATTGCCTGCGTCCTTCTGCGATACATCTCCACCAGTTATTCTCCCGCTTCTACACATAATCAATTCCCAGACATGAAGATGGACATGGACGAAGAGGTTGCCCTTATGTATGCGTCTACTCCCTTTGGGATATTTCACCCAAGTGAGTATTCTTGTAGAGCTTCATCTCCAGAGAAATTGTTTACTAAATAGGACCCAAGGAACTTCCGCCTATTCTCCATTTGAGAATGTAGTCCTTCGCGTTGTCCGCCCCCGTCCCCAGATTGAAGACCTCGTCTCTCAGCTTCTCGGCGGGCTCGAAAGCACCGGCGCTGAACAGGCACCAGATCCTCCTCTTCCACAGCAAGACGAGTCTATAGGAGGGGTAGACCAAACTCCTTATTTTGACATTTCGGAACGCATGGCTCGTGAAATGCAGGAACAAGAAGACCGGGAGCAAATGATGAGAGATCGTCGAGTGGCTTTTGGAAGCCAGATGGGAGATTTTATGTCGTCTGTGTTTGGGGGATTCCGTGCGGCTGGTGATGTTGCACCCTCTGGGTTTCGTCAACAGAACGTCAATGCGGAAGCCGGGGTATGTGTGCACCTTTGATTTTACTTCATCATGCTAACAGACTGGCATCCTCATAGCCGTCCACAATCAAACAAAAGCCCAGCTTTACGGCGGCACCTCGACCGAATGGCAATATGGTAAGTGGAAATAAACTGATAGTTGTTCCAACAGAAGCTAATAATGTATTTTAGCCAGGCAGCTACCCCATTACGGCTAGCGAAGAGGCCATCCTCAACGACTCGAGCAAGAGTGCTGGGAAACAGGTATGCGTGATGTCGTTCTTGTGACATAAATACGCCGACTCATCTACTTACTCCTACAGCGTGTTCGCTCATCTTCGCCATACAACCTTAACTTCCACTCCGATTCGATGGATTTATTAAACAGCGTCGAGGCCTCTCTGAAGCACGAGGTCAACAAATTCGATTTCCCGGAGCGTCTCGATTTTTTGAACAGCTTTGAAACCTCTGGCGAATCTTCTCCTTCAAGGACGCCGCCTACGCCTGTGCTCGCGCACACGATTAACAATGCATCTGTACATGCGCACGAACAAGAGTTGTTGGACTTGCTTGCTAGCTTGGACGAAGCAGCGAACGATGCAGAAGAAGACGTACGGATGAGGCGATTGATCCTTATTGAGCGGATCAAGCGAGAGATGGATCACCTTGATAGGAAAGTGCTGGAGCTCTGGGCTGCGAGCAGGAGGTACATTCCTATGCAGATGTGATTGAGCCCCTAGATGTATGCGCTATATAAATCTTCTTCAGTATTTATATATTTTTTGTAATTCGAATGAAATGTTACGCATATTTATCTAGTACTGGCCGCCCAGCGTAGGCGACGTGTGACAAAATATTGAATTTACAGCGTACTGTTTTTGAGACAGCTGCTTGTTTTAGCATTCTCGATGCTCGCAGCGACATATCGATGAAACTTTAACCTCAAGCGTCACGTAGCGAGAAGAATTATGTCCTCACAGGCTACATAACTTGGCATGTGCAGCGTAGCCGATGATAGCTGAATAAGTGGCCACATCAGCTGAAGCACAAGACCAACAGTAGCCTGAAACTGAATTGGCAAGGACGTCACATGTGGCTGTGCCCGGGTTGAACACATCAAATGGACACTTGACGCTGACCTCCACAGATCCGTTGTTGACACTACATCCCAATCTCACACTGCTCTCTACACAATCTACTCTCTAGTCGGCGCTGCTGGCATGAATCGACCGGAGCAGTTCACCAAGGTCGACTTGACCCCGAAACGCCATCATGGCTACTCGGTTTTGTTGTTCATCTTTGGGACCTTCTTTCCGCCTCTCGGTTAGTCTACTGGCTAAACGTTACGAGTCGATGACTGAACATCTATGTAGCTGTCGCTGCGAGGTTCGGTATAGGGGGTGACTTTTGGCTGAATCTTCTCTTGACCATCTGCGGGTACTTCCCGGGTGTGTTTTCAAGATCTCGTAAATCGCCACGAGGTCAAGGAAAGCTGAGACGTTATTCACATTATAGGGCATGGCCACAACTTTTACATCCAGAACATCCGCAACAACAAGAACCACCGGCGAACTCCGAAATGGGCACTACGCTACGGCTTGATTGATGATACGGAGATTCAGCGAAAGAAGAAGCGCAGTCAGTGGGCTAACAGGTACGTTGGTACAGCTGCTTTGGGTTCATGTTTAGCTGATTGTTTTCACCAGGTACGATGAGCGCCTTCCACAATCTGCTCTCGAAGGTCAAGAATATGAAGAGGGCCAGAATGCGAATGAAACCCCGCGCAACGAGCGGAATGATCCATTTGCGCGACGCGATGGAGATCCAGCCCTCTGGAACGAGGACGAGGATGAGAACTACTACAACGGTCGAAACCGTCCGCGCTCGGGCTCATTGCAGAATGATTCGCAATCTAGCATAAGCAACCGGCGCTGGCACTACCCTGCCAACTTCAACGCAGCTACAGAGGTCGAGGGCATGGAGCTGGATGGACGAAAAGGCAAAGGAAAGAAGAAGTCATCGAAACGAGGCAAAGACAAGGACAAGGACAAGGACAAGAAGGATCGTTGGGGGCGGACGGCGGATGCTCATGCAGGCGTGGGGTACGAGGACGTTGACAGCACCAAGAAGAAAAAGAAGAAGAAATCCAAGACTACCGACGACTCGATGTGGTCCAACGGACGCAGCGACAGCAACCTACCTCGTCGACACAGCTCTGTCTCTGACATTGAAGGCCCAGAGGATGCTGTCGGAGGGCTATATGGGGAAAGGACTGCGCTCCGATCAGCAGAAGAGCCACGTCGCAATGGCTCTGACCCGTTAGAGCACCAGTTCTAAGGCTGGCCGTGCCTCTGGTGAAACTTACTGTGCCTTTCCATCGAAATGTGCTGGTGATTATCTTTGATGAGTCGGAATTTTTGCCGACAATACCTCGAGGTTGAATCGCTACTGACGGCCCCTTTTGTTCCATTAGAATGCGTGTTTCCGTTTCCGAATGTAAATGCCTGTCGAATCTGCCCGAGTGATTACCGTATCGTCTATACCTTGTCCCTAGGATCAATGTACGTTCGTTCAAAGATTTGCTTCTGTTCTACGAGTTGTCCCGTTTGCAAGGGTTCGACAGCATGGTGCACGCTAGGGAGGCGCCCCGGCAAGAGTGGGAAAAGTCTGACAGAACGGAGTACATGCTTGCTTTTATCTCAACACGTTTGCATCTCGGCAACCGCTGGGACGAAAGCTGACCGATGCGACGTCATCCACGAGTACTTACCCCATTTGCGTTGTGTCTAGAGCCGGTCGCCGCTGTCCGCCGCCGCCGCTCCGTCGACATGCGGGGATTTGCATCCGGATTTTCCCCATAGCCGACCTGATTCTTGTGCATACTGCACTTTTCTCAAGTCGCCTACTGATGGCAGTGTTCCCCGTGATGAATTCGATCACAAGCGGCTCGCGCGTTACAGTCTCAACCGATAAATCTGCTGTTATCACTTCTGCACGCCCAGACTTAACCTCCCTCTTGGTTCCCCTGGCTCTCTCGGCGTTCCCCTACCTCTGACTCTCCGCTTTATCTCTTGTTCTCCGCCATCATGGCTCCACCCAATGATAGATACAAGGTCAAACCGAAACGACATCATGCGTATTCGGGGTTTATATTTGTGATTGGGTTTCTCCTGCCTCCCTTTGGTAAATCGCTGTCGACCGTGTGATATGCTATCTATATTGACACTACTGGATCTAGCTGTTGCTGCACGGTTTGGTGTAGGAAAGGACTTTTGGATTAATGTAGTTCTCACAATATGTGGCTGGGTCCCAGGTGAGTACAACGCTCGCCACCCGTCCCACCGCAGCCGCCTCATCCCACGTCAACACCCACCGCGCATCTATAGGCCAAATTCACAACTTTTACATTCAAACTCTGCGTAACAATAAGAATATGAAGCGCACGCCGCAATGGGCCGTTCGCAACGGGCTGGTAGACGACTCGACTATCAAGCGACACAAGAAGCGTAGTGAATGGTCCCATCGGTTAGTTTCACCCCTTCGCTTCGGCCAATCCACCCTAACTCGTGTGCACATCGAACCTCTCTGGCAGATACAATGACCGACTTCCTCAGTCTGCTCTCGATGGTGCCGAGTTTGCACCGGAGCAGACTCCAGATGCACATGGCAATTCAGACCTTCACAGTCCGAACCAGACAATCTCTAGGCGAGCATCGACAATTGGCGGTGCACGTTCACCTGCTGCGCTATGGAGAGAAGACGACTCTGAGGGATTCTACGACCGGACAAAAGTTGAACCGCTCAGAGGTATGTGGTTTGTCATTTGCCCGTTCCAGAAACCGGATGAGGAACTAACGACATCCATTTCATCTTGCAATGCGCAGGGAACAAGCCTCGAAAGAATAGTGGTTGGCGCTTTGACGGTGGTTTTCCAGACGAAGACGCAACAACAGGGCTTGGCGGCTCGATATACACCGGTGCGTCCCCTATCTGTTTGATATACCTGGGGGTAAATTATCCTAACGTCTGAAATTCCCATCTCCATTCTCCCGTCCCCCATTTTCCGCACGAAAATAGAACCAGAGCGACGCCCTAGGAAGAAACGATCGACCAAGCATAATCGTCAAAATTCGATAGACAGCCCGATTCACGGCAGTAGTCGGGTAGGGAGCAGAGTTTGGGAAGACCCATTGGGCGCTGATGGGGACATTATGCCCCGAGCAAATGGCAACGGACATGCTACAAGCAAGGCGGGCGGCGACAATCTGGATCATGAGTTCTAGGTTCTCAGTGGCATAATGTGTAGCGGCAGGTGCTTGATGTACTACTCCCATCTTGATATTTGAATAATACAATCGCTATTATTTATACACATGTCATTATCCAAAGCGTCTATCCATATAACTGTCATTAAGAAGCAAGAAACTAGTGAGCCACAATTCCAGCCGACCCAAATTCGTCTACCGGGACACCAAGAGTATCAAGCGACACCTTGAAAAAGGCATAGCCAGGTCAGCCTCGTTGTTCTAGAAATACAAAGCAATGTGACATACCTTGCGGCTATCGCGCTTGCCTCGCTGGACATCTACCATTCCCAATAATGGAAGGGGGATCAACAGAAGGACTAGTAGGAACCAGAAGGCATAGCGAATATTGCCTGTCTGGTCGGTAATGAAACCTGTAGGGGGTAGCGCATCTCAGATCATGAGCTGACAATGTGTGGGTATTCTAGAAACTCACCAGCTATTGCTGGGCCAAATATCGATGACCCTAGGCACAGTCATACCATTTCAGCTCAGTTTGGCGATTGAAGGAAGTGGTGATAACCTGCCTTTATCCGTAATGGCATACAATGCAAACAACGCACTCTCGCTACCAGGGGGGATGAGTTCGCCAAACACACTTCGGGCATATGCGCTAACGCCACTCATAGCGAAGCCATACACGGCTCCAACACCATACATCTCTGCTTTATGGGTAAGGCCGCCCCACCCGAGCCGCTTGACGACAGGCAAAAACCCAAGAAGTCTGAAAGCCGCGTCAGACGCTGAAGGGTAGCTATTGATAGAAACTCACCCGTAGGCGGGGACGCATGCCATCAATGACACGCACAAAAGCACCGTGCGTGGTGGTGTTAGCTTCAAGAATGGTAGTCGAGAAATGGCTGGCCAGGCAAAAGCGCCAGCAATTCCACAGGCTGTTCCAATGATCGATACGAATGCTAAAGACGCCGGCTCCATATGAAGCTCGGTCTTGGCGAACAGAACTGCAGTGGAAGTAACAGTTGCGATTCTACAGAGGTCGCATATGATCTCAAAGGACCGAGGACGCAAAGAAGACGCAAGCGTACCCATCTGACATACAAAACCACGCGGCAAGGAACAACATCACGTCCTTCAACTGCTTCGCCAGTCGAATTGTGACCCATAATTTCCGCCACGCGTATCCAACAGCCTCCCACCCAATTTTCTCCTCCTCTCCTAACGTTCGTCGTTTTCCATCCATGCGCGGCAAGGGCGGCCCGGGTCGAGGTCGCATCCACATCGCCACAGGGATCGAAAAGCCAGCCCACCATACGCCCACAATGAACATAATTAGCTCCAGTCCCAGAATCGGAGAGCTAACCCCTTGAATAATGAAGATAGCAACAACTTGCAAGAGTGTACCAGCGAGGTACCCAATCGCCACCCCTGTAGAAGAAATTCTCGTCGAAAGTGCAAGAGCAGCAACCGTAGCAGACTGAGAGGGAGAAGTTCCAATGAAAGCATCAGATTCCGTTTGTGGGTCATCCATTTCATCGTCGGTGAGAATACTCGTCTTGTGCTGGGACTGAACTGTGGGATGGTTGCGGACAAGAACAGGCAAGAACGCATTGAGGAGCACGAAAGAGGCACCGAAGCTAACCTATTTGATGTAAAACGGCTGTTATATAGAAGTAAACGGCAGTTGAATTTGACTCACGTTAGAGATTATAGTCCACAAAGCGGCAAGGGGATATGCACCAGGTCTAACCACAATGAATAACATTGTAGAAATACTACCTAGAATAGCAAAAAGCAGTAGCAACTTTTTTCGATACGAGCCTTGATTTGAAAACATGTAAGAACAGCCAAACTAATAATCACACATATTGTGTCTAGCTACTCACCATGGTCGGCAGCCCCTGACATGGACACAATTACTAGGCTCTGCAAGAGTACACTGATTGAAAACGTGTACATAGCAAAACTAGAGCTTGCCATTCGTAATCCAAAGGGATAAACGATGCATTGATTTGGGTCTGGCGCAAGTGAGCGTGGCGGAATGGGGGTTGAGAGAGCTTTGTGCGTGCATGGGATTTCGGGATGACCGAGTAGATGTCCATTTTCGCGAGCGAGTGCCTCAAGTGTAAGAGGGATAAAGGTAGAAATCGCAACTACAACGTAAGGTTCCGCCGCCCATGCATACGCGTACCTATGTTGAAATGACGTGTTAATAACACAAGATTAAAATGACCATTACAGAGACAGCGAAAACATACCAGGCACGTAACTCTTTTTCCGATGTCGGACGTACATCTTCGCCTGGGTAGGTGGGCAAGGTAGAGTCAGAATCTTCTGTGATTGATTCGAGTGCAGTCACAGTTTCAGGAACTATAAAATTCTGTAAGCTTTGTACAAGTAGTTCAAAGTGCCTCTCACATCCAGGCTGCCCTTCGAACCCTGCATCTGGTAGTACTGGAATAGTACCGCTGGTGTTGGGTGCTAGCGCCATGTTCCCAGTGGCCGATCACTGAGGCCAGCAACCAGTGGCTGTGGAGGAAAGGAATGCGGGGATGGCATGTGATATCCTCTCACGCTGTCTAACAAATGCCCGGTTCAAAAGGCTAGCGAGGCCGTCGAATGAGCTGCCCAGTGCTTTAGTTCTAGTGTGATGTGTTCGTAAATCCAGCTCCAACTCCTTACTTGGCTCAGATAACCTAAGATCATATATGAGGCTGTGTAATAATCGAGAGTAGTGTGTTCGGCCGTCACTCATGGCCGCTCAGGCTTTAGAACTGAAAAAGTACTCCTCTTAGATCGGGTGCCCAGTCCAACTTCTTGTGGTACGTGCCCCATGGGTAGAAATGCTTACTTGAGCTGATAATTACCATACAAGAAAATGGAACTGCTAGAGTGATTTATGAGCTCGATTGTCTGTCCAATGAGCATGCGAGCTGCATCGACGAAAAATAGTTAGATAGCATCCATCTCCTCCTCTCTGATGTCACTAGGCACATCAGCATGAACATGTGGCCGGCGTGGCCGAGCTATTGCCACAAATGTAGCGATGCTAAGGGCAATCGCGGCTCACTTTCAGAACATGGGTTTGCGTAAAGCTTCTATCAGATTCTAGAGGTCTTGCCAGGGACGTTTAGTTGCCCGTGAAGGATATTCGTGTTGCGCCTAAGCTAGCACATACCCATATATAAACACCCGGGCAGCTCTATCCATGATATCTACAAGAAACCCCTTTACTGAAAGCATGTCTTCTCAACCCTGGAAGTGTGCTCTTGTGACTGGAGGCGCTGCGGGTAAGTATTTTCTTACAGCTTTACGGACTCGGGCTGATTTCTCAAACATTGGTCACATCATCTAGGCCTAGGCAAAGCTGCCGCCAAGTCGCTCATCAAGCGAGGCAAAAAGGTCTACCTCGCAGACAAAAATGAATCCACCTTGACTGCAGCCGTAAAAGAGATTGGAGCAGCAGGCTACTTTGTTGTGGACTTGGCAGACATCTCCTCCCTATCTTCTTTCTCTGAAAAGGTTCAGAAGGATGCTCCAGAGGTTGATTGCCTCGTCAACAACGCTGGTGTTCAGGTGTGTCTAAAACCAAACATTTGGAATATCAGGTCCTCACTATATACATAGGTACCATTGGACTTTGTTAAAGGAGCGGATTTAAATGCTGCAACTCGTGAAATCAACACCAACGTCACAGGTTTGGTGAGTTTTGCGTTGCTCCTCACGGTAGCTTTCAATTAAATAATATAAATTTTCAGGTTCACTTGTGCGGGCTTTTTACCCCGCATCTCACACAAAAGGATGCGGCATGTATTATGAATGTCGGTTCTGCCCTTGGTTACGTCCCGGCTGCCTTTGCCCCAGTTTATTCAGCGTCCATGGTCGGTGCAGGTTATACTTAGGCTAGCCACAAACTCAATTCGATTCTTTACAGGCATTCAGCAAGAGCTTTACAGTTTCTCTTCGCCAGCAACTGCGTTCGACCAACGTGACTGTGATCGAAATCTCTCCGCCCCTTGTTGAAACCAACCTACATGAGCACCAAGATGGCGGATACAGCAGCTTCGTGTAAGCAGATATTTGTTGCCAAGCTTTACCATTTGGATTTTATCAACATCCGTGTTCTAGGTCATCGAATCAGATTAAAGCTCTATCACAGGACGAATGGGCCGCCGTTGTCGAGAAAGGATGGGATGAAGGAGTCGAAGAGATCGGAGCTGGGTTCTCTCAGGTCTGCATCAACAAATGGCGGGAGACATTTGGGCCAATCCATGATAAGTTGGCATCGTCATCCTAAGCTGAAGCAGCGTATTACTATTGCCTTAGTGGCATAGTTAGTTTGTCAATAAAATGAATTATACAATAGCGTGCTAGGCTGAGACAACTAGACCGAACGGCACTTGATGCACATTTTTTCAGGAATTTTAGGATCGCCATACCGCGAGGATAGTAGAAAAAAAACTCAATATATTTAAGCTATTTCTGAGCGGCGCGTTGTGATTTGGGGACACTAACATGGCAAGGATTTTTCCTATCTTAGGTCGAAACTAATCCAGAGACTTGTTTTGATGCAAAGTTCAAGCCCGCATCTGATCACGCATACATGCGTTCATTATTACTTGTAGGACCATCAAGCTCATAATAGCGAGCATGACCTGGACTTTTTGAGGAAACGCGAATCTTCCTACCAGAATGTAGAATTCCCCCATAAAACGGGCCCACAGAGCGGCTCGATATTCACTATAGGTTAGGATACATATTCAAGCTCGTATGGGGCTAGTACCGGCGCAATGAGCGGCCGAGTCTGATGATATGTATACTGAGTTATTATAAAGTAGATGTTATTCTCAAGGAGTATTCTACAGCATGTCAACAGGATAAGCTCGAGATATTCTTTTTAGTTTCACGCATCAGTTGCTTGCACCTGTTTGGCTACTGCACAGCTCCAAACATCGTGAGGTGGAGGTTCACCGTTGCCGGTCTGTTCAGACCGACAATAGTGGAGGTTCGACCAAAAAACTAGTAGGAATCGTACTATTAGCGACATTCTATCGGCAGAGTTACGACAGTCCCCGAGCGATGGCCGAGTAAAACTAGGAAACGCATATATATAGACCGAGTGAGTCGAGCAAAACTCCATCTTGAAATCACCGAAACATCGCACTAAAACACTATTTCTTTCTTTCAATCGGTCCCCAGTATGTCTACTCAGCCATGGAAGTGCGCTCTAGTCACCGGCGGAGGTGGAGGTACGTTAAGCATTATTGCATTCTGATTCCTTGAACGCTGAAATGCTCTTGCTCTTCTCCTCTACTTACTCATAGGCCTCGGCAAAGCTTTTGCACGTTCTCTGATTAGCCGCGGAAAGACTGTCTACATTGCTGGTCGTACAGCGTCTAACCTCGCCGAGACTGCTCAAGAGATTGGCGCCGCGGGTTATTTCGTCGTGGATGTGGGCGACTTGGCAGCCCTACCTTCATTCGCAGCCAAAGTGATCAACGAGGTTCCAGAGATTGACTGTTTGATTAATAACGCCGGTGTTCAGGTACTCTATCGTTTTTGTTAATCATTTCGAGTACTGAGCGTTTCTGGTTCATAGTTCATCCACGACTTTAAGAAAGGCGCAGACCTGGATAATGTCAACCAAGAGATTGCTATTAACACCACGTCTTTGGTGCGCTCTCGTGCTAGTTATACACATAGTTTGAATACTCAAGCGTATCTTATAGGTTGATCTTTGTGGACTGTTTGTTCCTCACCTCTTGAAACAGGAGCATGCTTGCATCATGAATATCGGCTCGGGCCTTGGGTACATCCCTCGTGCAGCTCAGTTCCCTGTCTACTGTGCCACAAAGGTACGCCTGTGCCGAATATACCGGCTCTGGCACCCACTAATTACCAATGCCATCGAAGGCCTTTGTCAAGTATTTCACCCTCACCTTGCGCGAGCAGCTCTGGGGAACCAACGTCAAAGTCATCGAGATATCTCCACCCATGGTATTCAGCGGCAACCTGGCTCGTAGCTTCGCGCCGGTCGGTGAGAAGCTCGATGCACTCAAGGCAGAGTTGTAAGTATAATCAGACAGTTACTAGCAGGTTAGTCTACTAACTACTACTGTTGCAGCAAAAAGCGAGGTGTAGTGGGTCTTTCAGAAGAAGAGTGGATGGATGCGGTTGAAAAGGGATGGGACGAAGGCAAGGAGGAGATCGGAAGTGGATTTTCACAGCTTGGGATTGATAAGTGGAGAGAAGCATTCGGCCCAACGTATTCGGCAATGATGGGACACTAGTGATCAAACGAGTGGATGTATGCCATGTGTACGGGTCTCTGGTCTAATAAATTTGCAAGCGACGTGGGTAACCAATGCTAGCATACTAGTATCTTGCTCGTTTTGAGACATACACTCTTTTTCGAGTAAATGCTACAGTTTAGCGTGTCGGGAGTTGAATAAGCAGACGGCAAATGTGTTATATGGTCACCACTAGAGGGAAGAACAAATTGAAGCTCGAATGGAAGTCCAACTCTAGGCCAACGCAAGGTAATGGTTGTCCGCATTCTTTCGTCGGACCTCAAGACATAATGCACTTTAGGCTCCTACAAATGAATCAATCTGTGGGCCCTACACGATGTATGCCCCAATGGATTGGTGGAGTTATAGGCATAAAATTAAAGATGGCCAGTCTATATTTAGTCGAGAGCTCATGCAGAATGGACACGCTCTCTAGGCTTAATTGACTATAATCTTAGTTTCAAGGTTAGATCCAAGCAAACATAGAGGTTATGCGCCTGAAATTCGTCAAAAAAAACCCAACAGTAAAGGCAATTGTTCTTCCCGATCGTCGGTGCATTGATGACGAAATAGCAAAGTGAATAATCCATGGATCTGCGGCGCGCATGTTATAGTCGTTTGGAGTCTCGTACCAAGAATCTACCTCCACTCGTGCCGGTCAAACCCAACCGCTTTGATGTACTTGATTGAACTCGCCAGAAGCGCCAAACTCTCGAACTGGACTCGGATGTGGAGGTCGGTGACAGCCAACCGACGAAAGTGGAGGTCACGTGCATTGGCAATGATATCACTCTCTGAGGTCGATGCATATATAAAGAGCCTGGCCCAACTCCGTTCTACATCAGCTCCAAGCCTCCTTCCTATATCTACTGCTCTTATTTTGAACCAAGCTTAACAATGTCTGCTCAACCCTGGAAGTGCGCACTCATCACTGGCGGCGGTGGAGGTACGCTTTACTTCTCCCACCAAGTTCTCTCGAGCATTTACTAACCTTGTTCTTCGTAGGCCTCGGCAAGGTCTTTGCTCAATCTCTAATCAAGCGCGGAAAGACAGTATACATCGCTGGTCGCACCGAATCAAGCTTGGCCAAGACCGCGAAAGAGATCGGCGCGGCTGGGTACTTTATCGTTGATGTCGGAGACCTCGACTCGCTCCCAACATTTGTGGAAAAGGTATACAAGGAAGCGCCAGAGGTTGATTGCCTCATTAACAATGCCGGTATTCAGGTAAGTTGGCGTCGAAGGACTCTATACTCCAGCCGTGAACTAATGATTGTTCGCATGTTCTCAGAAACCATTGAACTTCGCAAAGGGCGTGGACCTCAAGACTATCAAGCAAGAGGTTGACATCAACGTCACTGGGCTGGTACGTCACAAACAGATACGTCTATATTTGTACACCAACTCATACGTTACTATACAGGTCCAGCTCTGCGCGCTCTTCATCCCACACCTCTTAGAAAAGCCGCATGCATCCATCATGAACGTCGCATCCGGGTTGGCATACGTCCCGATCCCGCCTGTGCCTGTCTACTGTGCTACCAAGGTTGGTTGGTTGTATAACTGCTGCATGACGTACGAATGACGGGGCTGGTGCAGGCATTTGTCAAGAGCTTTACGATGTCGTTGCGTGAACAGCTCCGATCGACGAACATCAAGGTGGTTGAACTCTCTCCTCCCATGGTTGAGAGTGACCTCCACCGCGATCACGACAACCCAGATAACAACAAGTAAGCGCTTTACGCCCCTCGTCTATCTAGTAATCTTATTTAATCGTCGCCCTAGGAAATCCAATGCCCCTCACTCCCTTTCACAAGAAGAATGGATCGCTGAGGTTGAGAAAGGGTGGGATGCGGACAAGGAAGAGATTGGTGCCGGAATGTCCCAAATGGGGATTGACAAATGGCGTGGCACCTTTGGCGAGATGCAACAAAAGTTTGCCAGCCAGTCTCACTAAACGGGTACCCCAAATGTAGTATCTGGAGTAAATGAATGTACCATAACAAATATATTGAATCAAACACATGTTGTGATTGACCTAAGCCATAGGGGAATAAACTGTATTATCGGGTGTATGACTTCCGCGTGTTTGATCGAATGTATGCCAGTCCCTCTGTCTTATCTTTATTTATGGGTTGCCACCGTCTTGGCAAGAGGTTTTTAAGCCGACCCTTGGGGCCTCGAATCTTCTGTTCTCGGTTCCCCCCCTTCTTCCCTGGTGTGGTGCACAGCCTACTTGTCCTGGGTGTCGATCACTTGCCAAGCTCGGTACCTTCCGATCCCTTCTATCTGTTCAGTTGCATGTTTCGATTGCCCACGACGTGTGCAGATGGTGTGATAGTTCAACACTAGTGGTTCGCTGATGTCCGACTTTAGCGCCGCCCGTCAAGAGGCTCCTATGTTCTATTATTGCACATCAGCTACTGGCTTCTGTCTAGGTGCGATTGTATTGCGCTGGACTCTGGGGTTGTTCAAATCTGTGTGTTATTCAACTGTTCTATCAAGATCTTCGGCTATGGTCTCTTGAACATCGGCGATAGCCAGACGCATGTATAGAGAGGAGGGGTAAAGCTGTATGGACCTTGGCTATATGCAATGCGCCGGAGATCGTATATGCTGATAAGAAATGTTCCAGCAGGCTCGATTTCAACTCAGTGAGTGCAATAGTGCTTCCAACGGTTGACCGAGGCCGATAAAGTCTTAGCGCCGGACGGGACCTGGGCGCCAGGAGTCTGATGATCTATACACTCCCCAAAATGGCGTAAATGGATTCATCTCCGCCACTGGATGTATCGAGCCCCAGTGTTCAACCCACGGTCGTTCATTGGCTTATATGCACATTAGAGCCAAGGGCGGGAGGTATTTACACGTGTTTATACCAAGTGGAGCTATACACCCCCAACCTAGTTTCTCCCATCAGCAGATCTCGACTCCCTTGCAGAGCTCCCGATACAGCCATGGCTCCCTCGGCCCCTGTTCCTGTTGATATCTTGATCCTAGGCGCCGGTTGGCTCTGGCATTTCTTACAACCTTTACTCGAATCTTCTGGACTGAGCTATGCGGCGACGACCAAGAGTGGCGAAACACCCGGCACGACCCAGTGGTTTCTGGGAGAAAGCACAGAGAAGCTACCGGTGGCGAGCACGGTCGTGGTTATGTTCCCCATATTAGAGTGGGAGACGTTGGATCGACTCGTCGAAGGATATGCAGGGCGTGAGAGTCGGTGGGTTTTGTTGGGTAGTACACGAGCATGGCAGGTGAGTGGTTTTGCTTGTTTCGGATTGGATTCGCGAAATAGGAGCAATGCGTTGGATGGCGTCGAGTCTCACGAAATAGGAGCAGAGCTGCTTTTGCGGTCTCGTCTCCCCCGCTCCCACACAACCAGTCAGCCTTGCCAATCAATTGATGTTCTGTATATTTCGGGGTTGATAGACCGGCGGCCCAGGAACTACTGGGGTTGTCACCCGACAGACGCCGCTAGGTCCAGATCCGCCGGCGCGCTCGATTGTCGAAGAGCGGTTTTTGGAAAAGTATGCAACGAAGGGCGTTGTCTTGAATCTGGCTGGTTTGCACGGTATTCCGCCAGATATATCACTTCCGCACAGTGCACCGCGCATTGTACCCAACTTTCTTAAACGCGTTGGACCGACGAAAGAGGCGTTGAGTGATAAACGGTCGTTGCACCTCGTGCACGGCACAGACGCTGCGCTGGCTATCGTGCGTGTCCATCTAGAGCATGCGACGGGTCGGTGGATCGTCTCGGACGGGTTGGTACGGGATTGGTGGGCGATTGGGTTGGAGCTTGGAAGCGAGGAGGTGAGGCGTTGGGTGCTCGAGTTGATGCGGGAGAATGGTGTGAGGGTTTTACCCAGGAGCGGCGATGCGCTCGGGAGGGTGTTGGACGGGTCTGAGTTTTGGATTGCGTTTGGAGGCGGGCCGCGCTGTGTCGGGATGAGTGTCTAGCCCGAGCGCTGTGTTGTTGTGATCGTAATTTGTGGTTAATTTGACGTGGTGTCCCTGGCGGCGGCGACGATCACTTTGCGTGGCGATGCTATTTGGCAGATCTGGCCCGGGACGGGAAGTAGCCGGAATATCGGGGTGTTATCGCGTTCGGAACCGCATGGTGCACGTAGATTTTGGGCCGCCTGGGGTTGCAAGCCATCAGTGCGACGAGCGTCATGGTGGGGTAGCTTGTGGCTTGCGTGCTTTACATAGTCGCGATTACACAAGGTAATCGGGAGTGTGATGTCATGTCGAACGCAGATTTTTAATTGGCCGTGCTACTTAGGGCGAATCTCAGTTGCTGCGTGAGACGTCACTCGACTCGGTTCCCGCGACGACGCTCCCACCCTTTCTGCAGGACTAGTAGTTTGTGTAAACGGACTTCTATCTATCTACCCCAGACAAGCGTTTACTTAAAGATAGCACTAGTGACAGACCCACGACGGCGTAGCGCTAGAGCCCCTGGTACAAAACATCTGAATCGCGTAATCGAGGAGTTATCTTTCTGACAACTACCCTCGCTTCCTGCTTCTGCCTGAACAACACGACTCCCCAGTGGCCATGCCACGCCCGACGCTGCTCCAGGCGATATTCCAGCAGCCGACCAAGTTGTATGCTGCGAGCGACGCGGCCCACGCCAAGGCCGAGACGCCGGCGCCGCACAAGGGCTGGCGATCGTCGGCGTACCTGAAGCGCTCAGTGAGCGCCCGTGTTGCTGCCAACGGCCTGCCTGAATCGCACCGCCCTATCGGAAGTGCCAAGACCGGTGCGGCTACGGGTCCAACCACCTTAGTCCCAGACTCTAAAGCCCGCGGCCGGTCCATCGCTCGCCCACCTGCCCTCGACATGGACAAGGCCGATATTGTCGCCGCCGTCCCAACACTGTCTTTTCTTGCCTCGCCGCTGCCGTCACCATCAGCATCGCCCTTGTCGTCCATAACGGCATCCCCGTCACCCACCCCTCCCCTGGTCTCGCCTGCGAGCACCCCCAAGTCAAACTCGCCCTCGTTTACAGATGAAACCAGTGACTCGTCTGTCGACCCCGAGTTCGTTACTCCTCCAGACTCCCCAAAGCCCCCGGCCGTTGCGGTGAGTACATTTTTAAATTTATCTATTTTTATGCTCATGACATTCTATGCTAGAACCAGACCCTGCCTACAGATTCTCTGCTCCTCAGTGCCACTGCTGCGCTGTCAGAGAAGCGGCCCGCTATTACTTCATCCCATTCGTCCTCGAGCTCCTCGGACCGCAACTCGCTCTTTGACGGAAGCTCAAACTCGAGCGACATTGACGCTACCAGCCGAAGGTCCAGTCCGGTCTCGGAGCCTGCATTCAAATCGACGAGGTCACCTACTCCAACCGCCTCTGCTCGTCCCCATGGCGTCCGCCAAACTCCCTTGTCCGGTGTCCCAGACTGGGCCAAGGACGTGAGGTGGCTGACCGGTCCACAGTCTGCAGCAAAACGCGCTGCCCTATCCGCCCTCGCAGATCCAAATTTTACACCCGTCCGTGGACACGCTCGCTCGGCCACTGCACCAAACCGCGCTGGTCCCTCCACGGCCTCGAGTTCTCGGAGTGGGAGCGTGGACGGGAGAAGACAGGTCGCTAATCAATTCGGAGTCTATACCCATTCATCCCGTTCCTCGAGCAGTCGCAAGACCGGACTTAAGCGGACGAGAGCTGTGACGGAGGGCCATCGTTCAGGTTATCGTATGAGCGCGCTCGTCGAGGTCAGCGAGAGCGAAGAGGCAGGCGAAGGACGGGCCGATATCGTGGATGGCTTGGCCCGCAAACGATCAACGTCACAGCAACGTACTGCCAGGACGAGGCCCCTCTCGATCCGATCTTCATCGAGCACGAGTTCGAGTCGAACGGTGGTGCTTCCGTCACCTCTGCCCGTATCGGCTGGAGTAGACGCGAATGTGGGAGCAGGCTATACCTCTCTTGCCATGCCCCGTGCGGCATATACACCCTCAAAAGCGGTCGATCGACCGTCGAGCGTCGTCGATCTGACGAGAAGCGGTTTGGCCCAGACTACAATGTCGACTATTTCCGTAATACGTGGTACAGGTGCACGAAGCCGACGCATGTCCTTATCGCTCAACAGCTCCCGCTCATCCCTCCGGTCCGGTATGTCCTCCCGAAACTCGTCCATAGCGTCGCTAGGCCCTGGGGCTGGTCCGTCCATACCTCTCGCGCTCAGGCTGATCGAGCTCGAGGGTGCGCTCGGCCTCACGTCCCACACCGCCCCACCACAGAAAGTACAGAGCTCCCAAGTGATCGTCCAGATCCACGCCGTGGCGCTTGACGCGCTCGATGCTCTGATTATCAGCGAACGGATGGGTAAAGGCGGATCTGAAGGTGCTGGATTTGTCCCTGGTCGGAGCTTTGTGGGACGTGCTGTCGAGTGTGGATACGAAGTGTCAAACGTGAGCCGAGGAGATTGGGTGATTGGCCTCACGGACATTCGCAAGGTGCGTCTGTGTGCTCTTGTTCGGACGCGCATGTATTGATTTTCTTTATATTAGTGCGGTGCGTTGGCCGAGTTTGTGGTGATCGACAAGCGACGTCTGTGCACGATCCCCCGTCCGACGGAGCGGTTGACGACGACTCAATGCGCGCTTCTTCCGCTGTGTGCCATTCCTGCCCATCGAGCTGTGCGTACGATTCCGAGCGGTACACGACGCGGGATGCGTGCGCTCGTCTTGCAGGCGCACGACGGAGCCGGTGCGTTGGCCGTCCAGGCAATGCGCGGACTCGGGATGCGCGTGACGGCCCAAGTCCCGGCTGGTGTGCCCATGGAAGCGATGGACGGGGTCGAGATTGTCGTCGGAGACGATCCGGTCGAAGTTGTTGGGCGCCTAGAGCAGAGCGTGTATGATGCGGTGGTGGATACCGTCGGCGGACGCCGGGTGTGGGATGCGTGTCGACGGGTGATGTGTTCTGATGCCCATGTGAGTTTGTGTTGCTGTGCGATCTTGCCTCCGGCGCTCATCTCCTGACTTGTCATAGTTTACGACTCTGGTCGGTGACTCGAGCGATACCGTGCCCTCGATCAACGCACATGTCAAGTCGTCGTTCCGCTCCCTCGCCCGCGCATTTGCGAATCACAACAAGGCCTACCAATGGGTCTCCCCCGCGGCAGATTTGGACCACGAAGGCGAGGACATCAAACATTCGTTGAACGCGGTGGCAGAGCTCGCTGCTGCTGCCGCATACAACAACGGCCGGTCGGTGGCCCACGAGTATGCGATGCTCCCCCGCGTAACGTGTTCGTTTCCGTTTGAGCGCGCACTGGACGCGTTTGTGGTTGACGAACACGGACGAGGTCCGTTGATCGGGGGAGGCACAGTTGTCGTGCGCGTGCTCTGATTGATTTTCTTACTTGTTCTGGACTGATGGCTTCACGACTTTTTTTCTTTCTTTGCTGTACAACTGCCACTCGTGCTTTCTTTTTCTTTTTTCTTTCAGAGACTCTCTCACTGTCGGTTGGACGCTCTCGGCTCATACACACGCAGAATTGAACTCTCTTCACGCACGTTGCAACTATTTTACCCCGCCCTCATGTATCGCATTTTACCACTTTCTGATTTTTTGTGTCAACTTTGTTTTTTACATTGCGGTACGACGGGCATAGATTCTCTTTCTTTTTTTCTTTCACATTTGGCATCATGTAGGATTTCCCCTTGTCTCTCTTCCTCTTGTGTCGTCAGGCCCTAGGTTCTGCATGCATGTTTGTCTCTGCAGCTACTTCATCTTGTGTACTATATGTGCTTAATGGTCACGACTTGCAGGGGCGCTACACAACGCGCTCTTCCCATGCTGATATGGTTGTTTCAGGTGTGATGTGTGATACAAAAAGTTAGAAAAACTTGGAAAAGTCGTAGCCTTCTTCGCCAGCGACGTTCACCACTTGTGATTTCTTCCCGGCGGATTTCGCATTGCCGACTCGCCGAGGGGCCGGTGTCGGTGCCGGGGCGGGCGCGGGTTTAGCCTTGGACATCTGCTTGGTCGCGAATGATACTTTTTTGGGTGTCCTAGCTGACGCTGCAGGTCGTCTGGATTTGAGGACTGAGGTGGGTTTTGGTGGGGGTGCAGGCTCGTCTTCACTCTCGTCTTCTTCCTGCGATTCATCTTCATCTTCGTCTTCGACGGATCCCATCTCTTCGTCTTCATCTTCTTCCTCGCTCTCCTCATCTTCGCTCTCCTCATCGTCCACCTCCATGCGTTGCTTGCGCGCCGGTCGTTCCTCGACCTCAACAACAAACATTGCATCCAATGCCACGTCTCTCTCATCCGGAGCGCCCGAATCGAGCTGAACAGGCCATGCCCGAGGAGGTGCACGCATCTCTTTCAGGGACATGCATGCGTCCAGTGCAGGGTCTGATGCGATGGTGGTAGAAGTAACAGGCGGGACGGCATAGTATGGTAGCCGGCCTAGACTCCAGTCGCGGGCGATTGAGCGGGCCGTGTCAGATAGATCTGGTACACCGCCCTGTTGGAGGTAGATTAATAGAGGGGGGAGGAATGTGGGACGTGATGCTCACTTTACGTAGTCGGCCGCTAGCACGGGCGACGCCGCCCAAGAATGCGGAGACATCACCAGAGTTGTATGCTGGGAGGTTGTAATGCAGTATAAGGTCTTCGTGTTTTGCTCGGGAGACGACATATGCGGCTGAAAGATATTAGTACCCTGGAATCTCAAATAACCAAAATTATTCACCAGCAGAATCCGTCTCTTTCCAGTGCACAAACGACCCCCTGTTCCTCGCCAACAAATCTTTCGCCTTGGATTCCTCTACTTGCTCTGGACTCAGTTTCTGGTGTCCTCCCTTGGGTTGAGCATTAAACTGGACGTAGCCGAGTCCAGGGGTATCAATAAACTGATATTCTCGTCCGGCATGCGAGAGCGAAACGGATTGTGCGCCGAGTGTCGTATTAGCATACGTCGCTTTTTTGGGTTGCTGTAGGCTGGGTTGATATACTGGGAGAGAAGGGGCAGAGAGTAAAGAGTTGAGAAGGGTGGATTTCCCACTCTGTGACAGTCGTTTGTAAATTTTTGATCAAATGAATGCTAGAGTGACTCACGTTGGTCAAACCAACCACAGCTATGCGAGTTTCTTTCGCAGCGTGAGATTTTGTGACTTGAGCGACTGCGTCCAACAAAACATCCTTAGACACCGACTCCAACAAAGCCTTTTGTTTCCCCTTGTCCGTAGAGGGAATAAACCCGTCCGAAGCTCGGAAGGCAACCACGGGCGCAGACATTTCACTGCGCAAATACGACATCCACTCCACTAAATTTTCTCTTGGAACAAGGTCTACGTGATACCACGAGTCAGTTCACGGGCCAGAAAGTTACGCGCCCAACGGAATTACCTGTCTTGGTCAATACGAGTACGAGCCCCTTCTCCTTCTGCGCCACGATCTCCTCTAGACGTTTACTTCGGAACGTCTGCGGATCCCGTGCGTCGATGACGCAGAGCACTGCATCAGCGCTCTCGATCACTGCGCCAAGCGTGGGAAGGCTCGAGTCGATGAGAATGGGTGCGGTATCGGGATCGTCTAGGGTTATGGTCGGTGTAGCAGCAACGGGAGCGGTGGATACGGCTTGAGGTTTTGTCTCTTTGCGTCGTTGTTTGTCTTCCTCGGCCTGTATGCATACTTGATAAGTTTAGGAGTCTAAATGAATCGCAGGGATACTCGCCTGTCTCCGGGTTAGCTCGATCTCCGCCAAAATGTCCTCCTTGAATGGCAGCGAGTTGGGAATACCAGGATCCTTCTTGTGCTCTATACACAGCTCAATACGCATCTCGTAAACCAAGAACCAAACGATACGCACTCGATTTCCACTGTGGATTCTTCTTGGCATCCCGTTTCCGCTTCTTGTGCGTCTCTGCCACCTTTTGGCGAACCTTGGTCCGCTGATGAGTCGTTCCTCGCTTGCTGGTCTCTGCGCAATGTCGTGATTATCAACGTTCAGCGTTCGTCCTGTTCAACTCTGGAAAAGACAAAGGGAATGTCCGACGCACTCTTACGGATTCGGGGCATGGCGGTGGTCGTTCCAGAAAACGGATCAGCGCCGCACGGCCTCAAAATTCGTTTGATTTTGCAACTAGGCGCCCAAGCTCACGTGACACTCTCATCATTTTGCCTTTTCAGGCGAGCTCAATTGACTTGCGGTCTGATCGAATGACTCTAACGGGGACAACGTTTAATGCAGAACGGGGTGGTCAATTGGATTGGAGAGGTAGCCCAGGAGAATACATTATTAATGATAACAACAGGTTGATAGTAAGACAACGATAGCAGCGAAACGCAGGACAGCAGGGGTGGAATGGGAATGTGGGGCGTGGACAGGACAACAAAGCGAGATATGAGTACATTAGAGAGAACAGACGAAGAACAGTGGTGGAGCTGTGGTGAGTGGATGGAGGAGAAATGGATTAGACAATCTGTGGTAGTAATGTCCAAAGAGGCAACGTGGACCTGCGTGTCCTCTCGGCATTTTGGTCGGGGATAGTGTGGATGTGGAAGCTAAAACGCGAACGTTCTTGGGAAACAGAAAAAGACAAACGGCTGGAAGGCGACCACGAAGGCGCCCTCGCCGTCTGACTATTTGGGTATTCGTGTCTGGGAGCGGCGAACGCTGCGACCAGGCCACGTTTCAGACATAAACGAATTACGAATATTATAAAGCCTGAGCGAGCTCAAGGTGAGAAAAGATGATCATGGCGTAAAGCCTCATGCACGGGCGCAGAGGGTGGGGGGAGAGGGCACACCTAACAGCCGTGCGAGTAGCACAGAGCGCGGCAGCGAGTGCAGAATATGTTGAGGCTCTTGCGGCAGCGGCACGACTGGGGCTGATGATAGGCTTTGTCGTGGTTGCACGAGGTGGCGCCGACGGAGCAGCCATTCTGGCCGGAACGTGGGGCGGGAGAGCTGGAGTACGAAGGGGTTGGTGTGTACATCAATTGAGGAACACACGGGGTACGAGCAGCAGAGGCGTGCCTAGTGTTGGTGGTGCTCGCAGCCGAAGACATGTCAATGTATGAAGAGTATGGCGAGGGTGGTGGTGTTGGTAAACCGGCTACGAATTTCTTGGATGTGGTAGTGTTATGCCTGGTGACCATTGTGTCATATGTAGATGGGGCAGGTAAGAATAGACGAGACAGGTTGGGTGAGTGGTGGTAGGTAATGGGATGAACTGGAACGGACTTACACGGTACTGATCTTATATGGAGGGGATCGGCGGAAATGAGTAAGTAAGCAAGCAGGTCAGGGAGGCTATGATATGATGTGATGACTCGAGAGGACTTGCTGGAATGGCTGGGGATGGATGGGCGGTTTATGTAGCACAGGCCATAAATGAGCAAAAAACAAAGACTTTACTATGGAAATCGAAGCGAGAGTCGGGAACTGTGATCTAGCGCGCAGCACACGAGCGGACCCCAGCGGGACGACGGATGGGGGAGGCTGTCACAAGCATCCCACACAAACACAAAGCGGAGAAGTGTGACAGCCGCACGCGCCATTGGCCGTGACCAAATGACCAAACAGTGGCGGGAGCGGCGGCGTCGGGGTCACCGACGGATGACTCACAACACACCCAGCCAGCCAATCGAGTCAGCCCAACCTGACTCGAGTCATCCCGCTGACTGTCCGGCACCCTGTATCGGATCCGGCGCGTTACCCAACCAGGCAGCTACCGACGAGGTCGAGCCCGCAAGAGGTACGGAAAGGTGGTGGACGCACGAATCAAACTGGTCGACGCCGCTCATTTGCAATTCCATCAAGGTTCGCGTGACTGATTTGTGAGTATGATTCGAGTGTTTACAAGTGCTTGGCCCGCTGCATGTAACATTAATTGTCCACCCCGCTTGGCTCTTTCGAATTAGTTGGCTCCGCTCTTGCAGCCTTGAATGGCTATATGAATCCTTCAATATAGCCATAAAAATACAACAAACGCGAGCTCACTCTGTCACGCATACCTCGGCCAGCGCTTGTAAAGCCGAGAGGCGAGTCAACCTGCCTAATCCGATCCCGTCGTCTATTGGCTCCCCGACTGCATACACGTCTCAGTTGTGCCCGGACCACGAGCGGGTGCGCAGCCACTATGCATACACTATATCGTCAGTTCTAGACCTGCGCATGACTTCATCTACCATGACTTGCGCAGTCCACGCGCCAATCACCGACCACCCTTGTCGTTTCATCCTTTCTTAATCTCGACCCCACGATTGGCCTTAGACTTTCGTCGATCGCCAATTTAGCCTTCTCTAGCTTTCTCAAGCCCCATGGACGCTAGATACCCTACGCCCGCCGTTCAATCAACGCATACAAAGGCTTAGGTCCACTTTGACCCACCTTCTGGATACTTAGGCTCATCCTCGGCCCACGCGCAATGCAGCTTCATCTATCCTCTCTGAGCAAGATCTCCTATCCCCATGCTCTCATCGTCACAGCCTACCCCTAAATCTATCAAAGCAGTTACTTGGTGGGACGGCCGGCTCACGGGAGAAGATAGCTTCATGTGCGCCTCGTTCACCCGTACCGACCTCCTACGGGCTCCACACAACCTACGCGAGATAGCTGACCTCCTTTCTCTAATTCCATCTACCACTGCCCAGCTCGTTCATCTCTGACTCGACTACCAG
>JAYRCO010000471.1:0-24751 GCA_037042815.1 Ceratobasidium papillatum
TCGCCTCGTTGTGAGACACCCATAGCTCAGCATCCTGAATTCTTGTGCTCGGATTTGGACGCTCGCTTTCGGGCTTTTTCCCGTCACATGAGCGTCGCCGTTTGTTATAAGAATCGATTGACTTTTTGAGAACGTCCCATATGCTGCGAAAGGTAGTTGTTCCGCCACTTTCAAGAGCTTTGCATATGGCCTGGAAGGCGAAATGCGCCATGATCAGTAATAAAACATCGTCTGAAGCATAGATGGGAGTAGATTGATTGCAGAGCTTCGCACAGAGGATAATAGGAAAGGCTACTACTTACGTGCGTCATGACACCATTTTTAACCGGCAGGTACGCCTCATACGCCCTTTGGCCTTCCCTGGCGGCTGCCCAAACAATCTACAAGGCAATCCCGGTTACTTTATTAGAGAACAAAAAGTTAAAATGAGAAAAACATACCACATTCCCATCAGGACGGATAAACCCCAGGCTCCGCTCTTCGAGGTGATCTGGTGGGCAAGCTCCCTGGAAGAGGCCATACAGTGATACTCCCTTCATACCAGTGCTCGTTGGAGAAGACGGTTTGGCCTCATATTTAGCACTAATTAACCCATTCACATTTATTGGTGTGAGAGCGGGCTTGAGCGTCACCACGGCAAGGCGCCTGCTCTTCCTGGGAGGTTGCTTTTGAGCTCGGTTGCTCCTCACGCCTTCGAGAGAGGCCTGGAGGAAGGTGTCCTCCGGTGTTTCATGTTCAATCGGGGCTGATACTAGGGCTAGAGGCTGGGCTTGGCTAGAGTTTGAGGTAGCAAGATGAGAGGACGTTGCATTTGACTGTTGGCTCTTTCGTTTCTCCTGCCCCTGCTTCGGCTTGTTCCGCATAGTCGCGACACAATACTGTAGATCAATTAGAGAGCTGCTGTGGCAGCAATCAAGAACAACCTACGACAGTCATCGAGTTAGATATATCTCACGAGCACGGTAAAGACAACTCGACTCACATTTAGTTGGCACCCTGTTGGGACTTTGAGCACCAAGTAATCGCGTAGTTCCTCTTTCGACACACGGTCCGTGCCGGAAGTAATTATCCACGAGCCTTCACCAGGGATATAGGAACAATGACCAGAAACTAGAGAGCTAGGATCAGTATGGCGTACGTACTGAGCACGCGAGAATATAGATTACGTACAGAATACTATCAGGTCATCGCCCTGCTTGGTACCATCAAGCAGCCGCTTGAATCCTTCGAGCTTACTAAGGTAGTGAGTATTGGGTACGTGCCTGGCAAGTGTAGCTACCGACTATTCTCGCACGAATCGTTTCCTTACTGGAATCCGTGTCCATGATATACACAATATCTGCTTCGCGATATTGAAGTGTTTCTGAGACAGGTCAGTCAAATTAATCCATCTGGCTGCTCTTGTCCCAACGGGCAAACCTTTCAAAACCCGGCCGAATTTCATAGCGTCACTGGCAGCATAGCGGAGTCTATTTTGCTCCTCCAATTTTGGATAGCATAACCCGATCTAGACGAACAATAGATCAGACGACACTCTTCATAGAGCATGAAACGATGACCCACAACAAGGGCTCTTCGTACACGCGCACGAGAGGGAGCAATGGAAGCATGACCGCTCTGGGTCTCATAAAATTGACTCCTGTTTTTGGTGATACCAGCAGGAAGAGGTGGTTGAGTTAGGGTAGATTGGGTGCGTTGGGGGTTAGCTGCGGGTGTAGATGATGATGACGATGGGTTTCTGGTCGAACTTCCAGCGGAGGTAGATGCGATCGGCGCAGTCGGAGTTGGTGTCCTACACAGCCGACGGAGTTTTATCTCCCAGGGACGTTACCCTGCTAAGGTGGTTCAGAGGCTTCCCGAAACATCCGAGGGAGATCTGGGTCATGTCCGCGTGACCTTACAGTTAAAACCTCTCCCAAGGACTCCCACAATATCGCCCAGATGATGCTACAGGTAGCAGGCTGATATATCCGTTGCAACCTTGCAATCATGTCTACCCGACTGTTATGTAATTGTATTGAGAGATATGTAAACATAGCCGCTTCATCTCTGAATAATGTCTAGCCTTGCGTGCCATTAGACTACGTTTTGGAGGAAATCAAACTTGAACCAACAAAAAACACACGACCACGAGAGCATGGGGAGAAAGACAAAATAAGAATTCAGTATGGATATTACGCACATATGCCCTCCTTCTACCCTTACCCACCCCGACTTTGGTCAGCCCGAGCTTCTTGTTCACGAGCCTCACGCGCTGCCTTTCTTTTCTTGGACATCTCTTCTCGCCGAACGGATTGTTTTTTGTGTAAATCCCTGGCCGATGTAGTAATAAAATCCTCTCGAGCTTGCATCGATCGCAAGGGGATAGGCTCGGTCAAGCTTCGTGGAAGCACATCACGAAGTCGTCGAGCATTGTGCAGGCCATGCATATTAACAACATAAATTGCATCCGGCCGATGCTCAACCGTTTGACGCTCGAGGGTCGTGTTCCGCCGCTCTTGCCGAATCGTTTCAACTGCACTATTGGGACAGCAGAGAGTTACACAGTCGTGCTGGGCATTGATCGCAAATTCAATATCCTGTATCCAGTCCAACGGTGGTAGGGATATAAATGATTATAAGTTACTCAGAAAGAGCCTACGGTACGGTACTCACATAACACGAAAGGATTGTTTCATAACAGCTACCCGTCTCTTTATGGACCAGCGTGGGCATGCCAAAGATGGGGTGACGCTGCTCTGCCACTTCGAATCGGTCGATTACCACAATCCCGTTGGTAGTGGACCCAAACTCGAGTAGTATTTCCAAAATCCTGCCAATAATAGTATTCTTTCGACATGTTAGTGGACAAAGATTGATACATGGCGCATATACTCACTTGGCCATGCGAGGCTACTACCCACGATCCAGTCTCACACTCGTCTCCGTTTTTCGCAATAACTGACTCTCCCAATTTCCAGGTTCGTTCGTTGAAGAACGAATGGTTCGCATTTGCTCCCGCTTTACTCCCAGCCGTGTCTTGCCATTTCAGAACGCGTTGCTGTTTACCAGTGTAAGGCTCAACATGGCCTATACGCGTTGGGCTGTTAGCCTCAGTAAGTCATAAACAAATCGTGCGGGTGCGTAGCTGGTTGCGCCCTCTGAGGCTCAACCCAACCTAAGTGTGTTTGTAGGTTAAGGCTTGTTCGGAAGAAGCGTCGTACTTCTTCCGATGCACAGACGGCACCGTGGGCGGTCTCCCAATAGCCACCGCAGGCAATATGCCGGAATCGCTCGAGTTCAATCATTTTGTTAGCAATATCGCGACTGGGTGCTTGATGGTTGCTCAACAACGAGCACATTCGAAAAACACCGTTGTAGCATTCAAATACTTCTGTCGAGTACCGAATCGCAGGGCCATGATTTCGAATATCCTCAACGAGGTGAGTGAGTATATGTAGCTTGAGTTTGGCGATTACACGACCGGGATCTAGTTTGGTAAATGTGTCGAGGACGTTGTTGACGAGAATGGAAAGGTCGGCCTATATGAAAGTTGTGGGATGAGATGTAGTCACAGCTGCCCACCCAATCTTACCAAGTATAGTTCCAGATCAGTAATCTCTGAGTACCAGAGCACAGCGCCCAAGTCCCCCACTGCTTTAATAAGCGAAAATACATCGAGTGAGACAAGGTCGTGGACTTGAAACACAGTGAGTTGCATCAGCATCTTGAAATGTCGGCCAATCAGATTGTTTTTGAACCGCACAACGTAGTTGGCTCGAATCGGATGTACATCAAGTCCTTTGATGTCAGCGCATTGCAGTCTTGTTTCAAAAGTTTTGTGTGCATCCGCCTTTGTTGAGGAATGGAATGTGTACCAGGCATATTTTTCGATGCCAAGTAGTATTGTATGAAGAATTTCGACTGGTGTGTCGCGATGCGGATCCAAGCCTAGAAAATTAGTGATTCAGACAGGATGAATAAAATATCGGGTTAGGAGAGTCTATTTGGCATACCATGTATCTGAAAGAGTACGTTAAACGGCTCCGCTGGCTGAGTTTTAAGCCACTCCTCTTGACGTCTAATTATACTATCCTCTCCAACCGATTTGCCCGGCTCTTTCAGTGATTTTTTAAGCTCTCGGCCACGTCGAATAAGCTCGGTAATGATGCCTTGGGCTGTGGGATCCTTTACACCAGACGCAGTTTGCATCTTGGTGACATGATCCTCCACACCAAGGTAAGCGGTAGTCATCTGTTCTTGGATCATCTGAACAGTTTCCTTCACGCTCCTCGGTCTCCCGGGCTTGATCAGTTCTAGATTTAGCATTCAAGTATACACTCTTTTGATACAAGTAACTCTCACCTCAAAAAATGCGCTAAAGCCTGCCTCCGTTTCAGTAGTTTCGTAAGGGCCTCCCACATTACATTTCCTGCATGGAAAATTACCACCACAAACGTGCGATGCAACTTCAGACTGCGCTCGGTTGTCTCCCGGTACATTTAGTATATATATGCGTAGTCGAACATATCGCCCGGTTGCAGCATTATACACTCGAATGGGATCCTGGTTGTTTGCGCTGTATGGTGATCAGGATCACGTTGTCAGAATTATAAAAAGTTGAGAATGCTCACTCAAGTTGCTGCTTAATCGCTTCAAACTGCTCGACGCTTGAGGCATGTGTTGCTGTGGATGCGAACCGAATGCAGAATTCTTGATTTAAAAACGACCCAGGAAGGTTGGCGTGCATAAGGTAGATATTGTTGTGTGGCTGGTACTGTTTTGTTTGCCCGCCACTTACATCGTCGCACCATGGTTTGATAAAACTTGAAATCAGCTCCTCGGACCCGTTGGTGAGCTTTCGTAAGGGATTAGGCATAGCTTCTTGGAAAGTTCTAAATGGTGCTAAATTAAACACCATCTAGTCAGATCGTACTCAAAGAATGTTCAAGTTACACACATACCCGCAAATTTGTACTGCGAAGGCGGCATATGATCAACAATATCATAGTAGTTACTTGCAAAGGCTGTTATAGGCACATGTACAATCTCCTGAGCAGCACAGAATCCTGTCTGAGAATTGCTATGTATTCAATATTCAGAAAAATGAATCAAAATCCAGGTAGACTCACATTATCTTCATCGCCTGGCGTTAACTCCCAATGTACAGGCCAACAATCAGCGGTGAGCGTACCATTCCGAATGATCCACCGTTTTGGTATCACAAAAGCGCCATCGTGAAGTCGAGCTAGCTCATTGACATAATACATCTTCCCGCCTTGCGCATACATTGGGGTAAGCTGTTCTAGAGGGATCTCATCACGCCATTTCTTAGCTTGCCAAGACTCCGAAAGGTAGTTTCCAGAGTCTTCGGGATAGGGGTTGATGTGCGGCGCAAGAAGTGGGTTTGAATAATCCTGAGTATGGATGTGAGAAAAATCATGTATGTGTTAAAGTTCACTCACTCGACCAACAAGCTGTGGAACATTAATCATGCTAAAGAAGTTTCCTTGACTTGAGCGATATTCATGCGAATTGATAGCGCACACTTTTCTAAGCTGTTTCTGTGTTTCACGAAGCTGAGAGATGCTTGGGAGACTACCACATCCAGCCTCTTCCATGACCCAAATAATGAGTCGGAGGTGTTCCGTAGACAGCCGCAACCGAGGGATATTGTCGATTAGATCAAGTAGGAACATCTATAATTAGTTAGATGACGCTTTATATGTTGTGAAGAGATGCAATTCACAATTTTGCTCCCATATGGAGACCAGCTTGTTGTGTGTTGAAAACCAGCAAATTGCTTTCGTAGAGCTTCAACATTCAGCTCCTCGTTAGCCACTGTGTTTAGCATTAGTAAAAGATAGCCAAGATGAGATCTTCACTCACAACTTTGAATAATTCTCCGTGGAAGTGGCATTGGAAACTCGTCATCAGAAGGCTCCGATGGTGTAGTTGCTCGGTGATTGGCATTAAAAGGCAAGTTGTAGAATGAATTTCCGCCTTCGTCAGACTCTCCAGCTGAGAAACGAGCACCAGAGCTGCTAGTAGTTGCAACTCCATTAAAGTCCAGCTCTTCAAGAGTATTCAGGGGTACAAGGTTAGGGTTGAATAGAGGGTTCCCAGTAGGTCGAGGTATGCTAGGAGGTGGATGATTTAAGTTAACCGAATCACTCTGTCGAGATTTTTCGGCTGCAGCAGCAACACGATTCTCCTCATAGGTACGCATAGAATCCAGGTGACTTGCTGACGCCAAGTGACGAGCCAAACCTCGACGCTTTATTGTATTGCCATCGCAAGCTCGACAGCGCACTGTATCACCCTCAATTTGTATGATAACTAATAATGTTTTTAGCTGAGTACCCTGAGATATTAATTTTATATTTACTTACACTCTGGTAGATCGTCTGGCTTGCGAGGCATGCGTGAATAGCAGGGATGTAACAAGACAGGTCCAAGTAGAATGAATTCATGTCACGTGCACATAACAAATGTCTAGACAACACCAAAGGGTGAACCTAAGTTATATATTCTATTGTAATAGAGGCCCTCTATAGGGCAAACAGCAGATAAAAGGTTAAGATTTACCTCGTCTTGACGTTTGTATACATATATATGAATCCCTGGACGTGTTTATACAAGTCCATACGAAGATGAAAACTGAACCAAACACAGTGTCTCACTTCGGATCCAATTGTCATCCCCCCTTGGGCCCACCACGACTTGCGCTCACCCTCGACCACAGAGAACAGCACACAAAATCAGAGTATTTTACATATATTATTCAACAATGAGCGACATCATTCTACCTCCTGATCCCTTGTTGCAACGCGCAGTTGCAATTCCCGACGCCAGCATGAGTGTGCCACCAGACGGCAATCAGACCGGCGAGCAATCGAGGTACGTATCCAGCGCGGACTCTGACCAAACACACACTTTCGTATTGTGGGAAACTTACCCGTGATTGTACTACAGTGCTGACGCCTTTGCTCCTGGCATCGACGGTCAGGACACCATGATGTTCCCGGCTTTTACATTCCATGCAAATGTCCCGCAGCAGGCATCTCTGCTCCAATATGTTTCAGGCTTCGCCTCATCCAAGAAGCTGAGCGGTGCCTCCACCCAAGAGCTACATCGATTCGCCACGGTAATTGGTTTTGACTTTGATGTGCCCCTGGCTGATCTCGATGACTTCCATGACAGGCTTCGGATCCGGAGCGTCAAATGATGAGCTTTGCCCTTGGCTTGGAGATACGAGATGGGGTTAACGCCCTCACTGCCACAGTCGCTGCCTCGGGAGTGCACCCCGATTTGCTGGTATGTGAATTCCCACGTTTTAATTTATAGCTGAAAATGATATGTTCTCTTATTTGTTACAGAAAAATGTCAAACGGTTTACGGCAGCTGCGTTTTTTTCGCCTCACATTGCTTATTACGCAGCACCGAGTGGAGCAAAACGAGTCAAAAACTTACACAACGCCGTTTATGTATGTATTGTTTACCTCCTTTCAGACTATCAGCAGCATAACCCGTATCTAGGACGTTCTCGTGTCACTCGGGCTCCCTCATCTTCCAAGTGAAGGCGACCAAGCATTAAAGGATAAGGTTATCCAAGCAATCGGGCGCGAGTTTACCACTCATCGGTCGAACGTCAAAGACGAGGTCGGCTTCCCCCTGTATCATCAATCCACCCTCTAACTTGATTTTTGCAGATGACAAAGCGGAAGCCAGGCGAATCTAAGACCGACATTGCATCGTTCACCGCAACCCTCTTACGTAACACAAGCATCAAGATTACAAGGGAGCATTATGGCCGGGCTGCACTTCTTGTGAGTAACGTTTTACATGTTTGATTGTTAGCTCTGATCCATCTGTTTTAGAGTCGTGAATATCGTAAGTGGGCAGATCGCGAGTCCACCCCTGGTCTCACCCAAGCAACCATGAAGTTGGGATACTGGGATTGGATTGATGCCGCACTGAAGGCTGTTCGGTCGGAGGTTGCTGCGAGTAGTCGCGACAAGGATGATGCGCTGCACACGTAAGTCTTAATGTTGTACAGGCCTCAAATTCTCCAACTGACGGGTTACCAAAGCTATTTTGAAGAGGTGATTAAGGCGGACGAAGCCCTCTTTAGTAAGGCGGTTTCAAAGGCAGGAGAGCCACGCGAGCGCGAGAGTTGGCAGGCGAACGTGGAGTCCGCAATGGGCCGGTTGGTGGCTTGAAACGAATCCTGTTTGATGGAATCTCTTTTCTGAGAAGCCGTACAATGTCTTCTTCTGTGTGCGACATATATATGTGAATGTGAACGGTATATATGAATCCACATTATTATTGTATTAATTTGGCGGAATATTCAATCGTGGAGAGCGCGAGCATCAACACCAAGCAGAGACTCTGAGGGTAACCGACAAATATATTAAAGACCTGGCTTGGGCATTTTGCAAGGCTCAGTCCGAAGTCTGGCTCTAAACGTTACCGGGAGGTTTGGCCCTCAGGCTAGGCTAGTTTGATTCGCTTCCGCAGCTCCGAGCGACGTCTGGGAAATGGCCATGTGACAATTTGGTCGTGGCCCTGCCAGGACCTCCCGAAAATCTCCCTCAGATATCCGAATTCGTTGGCTGTGTAATACTGGATCAAAGGAAGTCAATAGAAGTGATGACGTTATTGTGAGCATCAGGTCATAAACCACACCTTTGCTCGTCTAGGTCAGGACTCCTTGCTTCGATAACACCTGGGACAAAAACTGGAGCAGTTCTCCTGCCCATATTGAAGCGTATAGGGAACTAGATGAGATGTATCAATCGAACTTAAATCCAGTTGTGCTGGACAAAATGAGGTTGTGGGGTAGCCACGACATGCACAGCCACGACAGGGTCCACAGCCCAAACCGCTGGCACTACTAGGACGACGTTCGCGCTCTCTAACTCAGCTAAGGACCCGTCAACCAACATTTATATGCAGTTTATAGTAAGTTACCTTTTATAGCTCTTGATCTCTGGTTTTTCAATCCTAATACGCGTCGTACATGCACGTACCGCAATATCTTCAAATTTTGGTCACCAAGCCTGAACTGCAATCATTCGCGTCTGATATTTCACAGAAGACGCGCATATGATTCCAAATCGACACCCTTAGTTTTATATGACGCTTTAGTTTATTTCATCTATGATTTGTGGCTATGTACAGGCATAAATATTAGAGCGGGGGATAAAATACATCACGATTGGGTATCAGGTAGGAACAGCGAGCGCAGAAGGATTGGCCAACATGTACTCCCTGAAACTTCCAGCACCGTGTTTAAGAAAATGTCGCTTCATGTTTGTTTCAGCTGGGAAACTGGCGCCACATTTCGAATACGGACATATGTAGGCTAGATTGAAGAATCAGTGCATGATTGGAAGAAGTATGAACAACCTACGCTTTAGACCCAAGTGGATATTTACGTGATACTGTAGACGTGTATGAATAGTTTGAACACACAATCACAAATGATTTAGACATACCTCCAATGCGTATGGTTTTGGAGCTATGTAAGGGCAGTTTTCGAATGGGGATCTGAGATGGTCTTTGTTTCCGGGAGGTGCGCGTTTACGCTTCAGCCGGACAACAGGGACCACCCCGTCTTGGTCCTTAGTGATGGCTGGCAGTCTCCTCTTTTTGGGCTCGGGAGCATACTGGCGTTTCAACGTCCCCGTAGACTCCGACGGTTGTCGAACGCCTCCACACACATCACTTCCGCAAGAGACAATGACGTGCTCGGCGGGATGAGGGGACAGAATATGTGTATCAGAAGGCGCGTCGGAGGGTAAAGCAGGGGGCGAGGGTAGGGCAGAAGATGAGGGAGAATAGGCAAGGTCTTGATGGCCGTGGAAGGCGCCTAGAAGTGGGCGTTGGTTGGATGTGTCAGCCGCCACAGCGTTAGCGCCGCAGTGGTCATCGTTGGCAACATTGGTCAAGATATCCTTCGGACATGAGATCAGATTGCAGCCCGCCATACCACCAAAGTAATCAACTGATGAGAGTGAACTGATCTGTTCGAAGTGTCCTCCACTAACGGAATATTCAGAAACTCTTGATCAAGTTTTAGTTCAATAAAGCAGAACGTACTTGTCTGGTGGGAAATCATTTAGGTCTTGGACAAAGGGATAATCATACCCAGTGGAACACCCTGGACCTAAAAAGCGCCTGTCAATATCTAAAGAGATACAAGATCAGTTTCAACTCACCTTCGGGTAGATCAAAGCACTTGGCGCGGGGCTAGCGTCTTGGTTAGATCTATTGCCTAAGTTAGATCATATACAGGTCCTCACTGATTCTGACTCGGAACCATCTGAATCGGTATCCGTATAACTAACATACAACTCATCTGAACAGAGACAGATATCAGGGGAGGAGAGAGCTTAATGGAACGGAGGCGGTTCGCGTACCGAATAAACTGCATAAATTAGCGAACGCCTCGTCAATCTTGACCTCGAACTGAAGTTGTCTAGAAAGCGCAAGAGTAAATCAGCTGAGCTCATGAGTGAAGACTGCCTCTCTCTTACCCCGGCACAAGTTCAGGGGTGGCCAAAAGCTCAAAAACCTCATCCATGCCGTTGGCACTCTGCAGAGCTGTGGTGACCTGCTGGGTCGCCGAATCTGAAAACAGGCTTTCGGGTCCCTCTTTGTTTATAGAGTTAGAAGAAAACATGTTACTGATATGGGGTAGGTCGTGGATGATGGTCGTGGATTGGATACTTGGGAAATTGGCGCTGAGCGGTTGCCAAAACCTATATATTTACGGAATGTCAAGGCTCATCACATTTGGCTTTATTTGGTCCGGGATAGGAGCCAATCAATCTGCTTGTTATAGCAACTAATCCATACTCTAGAGGAATTTTCGGCTCTGAGAGTCTGCGCAACATCGTGAGCGAATAGTGCTGCCCGACAAGCCGTATTGTGTGCGAGAGGCTGGTATACCTCGACTGAGCAACCGCGTGTATTGATAGCAAATACGATAGCTGGGAAAGTCTATCCATGCTGGTTCATCCGAAACCTAATGTAAATAAAGTACCAGCTGAAGCAAAATGGTACTCTAGCACTTGCTTCAAGCCCACCCTGAGTAGGTTTAACGAGCTTTAAACATGATGTAGCTTTGAGGTGACTGTACATGAGATCGACACACTGACCTGAGTATTTGATGGTCTGTGGACTTTGTTGTTGGCGTGCAGATTATTGGTGCTGCATAGTCACAGGTTTCCCGCGGCTCACGTGAGCTTCCGTAACCTCTCACTAGCCTCCGCAGCCGCAAACGGAACCAAGTTGTCTGAGTGTATCTTGAGGCTGGAAGCTGCAGTAATCAATGATCTCGATGACTATATACCGCGTCACTGATGGTCAAATTCCACTGACGACCCAACTATATCCTGGTGGTGTCGCAAGAATAGAAAAAACTTAGCTGTTTGTACTCTCTTGAGGTTGCATTTGCGAGCTCACAAATAGTTTACTTACCTGATCAACCAGCGTCCGGCCATATCGGAGAGAAGGAAGGATAAGCTTGGTATATCACTGATTATCTACAAATTTCCACGACAGTATTTCATACCGGAAGCCTTAGTCTGCACAACTTCCCTGCATGTCCACATGGTCAACTGTGGTTGAACACGCGTCTAACTAAAACCCCAACATCCCTGCTGCCAAGCCACAAAGGAGACATTTTTATAAATACACGAGCCGGGACGTAGTTTGGATAACCTGGGATCATGGATCTTTGTCTAAATGATGATACTTTTGGGCCTGGGGCCAGCTGTCGCTCGCTGGACTTTACTATATACTTCGAACATGCGTAAGTTTAAAAACAATAGGCGGGTTTCAATTCAAAGAGGTTGATCTTGTTTTTAGAATCTTGTCAATTACGCCCGATGCAGTTTTTATTGCGATATCTGTGGCTCTTATCTACTCTTTGGCGAATCGACCCGTCGTTTTAGATCGCACATCGTACATACATCTCGGTACTAAACTCTTATTCGCTGGGCTCGTGCTAGCCGCCACAGCAGCAACGATCGCAATGCTTGTCTCGCATCACCGCTTTCAACTACCACGTATCACCATCGTGTCGACTGCTGTCTCCTTGGCATCTTCGGCGAGTGCACAATTCGTTTCAGAGTACGGTAGATTGGTGACTAAACAACCTTTTAGATATGTTTGATATTTGTGGTATGGCTCGAGCATTTGCGTAACCTTCGCCCGAGTACACTTGTTATGAGCTATGGTCTACTTAAAGGTCTCTTTGGTGCAGCTATACTGCGTACATACAGTGGTATTGGCTTCCAAAAGGGATTCCTGGATGGATCGATTGGTTTCTATGGCGTTTGCGCTCTATCAACTACGTCATACTTCGCTTTGTTAGTAATAGAGGTGGTGGAGAAACGGCGAATGTACAAACCAGAATACCAGGTGAGCCGGTCAGGTAGCCATTCGCAACTAATTTTACATACCTATCTTTTATTATTAGACCTATTCAAAAGAATCGGGCTCCTCAACTCTGGCGCGATCGTCTTTTATTTGGCTACTTCCGCTGCTATGGAGAGGCCGCAAAGTCAAATTTGAGTTGGGCGACCTTGGAGACATACCCGAACAGTTCAAGGCGAACGAATCACGAGCGCCCTTGGAAGCTGCTCTTTCAAAACCTCGGTACGTCTGTTTAATATTTTAAACTCTGTAACACACCGGCCAATCAAGTTTTGTTCACAGAGGCTTAATGCGCGCTAGTCTAACGTCATACTGGAAGTTAATTTTGGGACCAGTTATTCCCCGTTTGGCGCTGGCGCTCTCTACTTTTGCACAACCTCTTTTAGTTCAGGATATTCTCGAGTTTGTTCAGGACAAATCACGGCCCTCACAAGAAGGCTGGGCATTGGTGGGAGGATTTGTATGTGTATATGCTGTGATGCTACTTTCGACAGCACTGTATTGGGAAAAGGTCCGCCCATCTTGTATTTTCAAGTTTGGTTCTGCTATCTCACCCATAAATAGGTCTATGCTGCAGCCGTTCAATACCGAGGTGCTTTGGTTGGGGTAATATATGAAAAATCCCTACGCTTATCCTCCCGCGAGAGTCGGGCGATCGGAGTTGGGACAGCAAGCACATATATGTAGGCCAAACCTCTCATCCGATATGCCGGTTAGACTTACCTTGGATTGCGTGGAGGTCGGTGGATGCTGAGCGTGTATCAGAAGGCATAGAATACTTCCATGAAGTGTGGGCCTCTTTGGTTTCAGTCGCACTGGGTTTGGCCCTGTTGTACTCTCAGGTTTGTTTGACACACTGGAGTAGCACATCCCACATTGACTTTAGTTCGTTATTAGGCCAACTGGGCAGCGTTCATCCCACTAGGTATTATTATAATCACAGTCTTATTAGCAACGTTCTTAGGGAAATCTATGGGAAAACGTCAGGCTGAATGGCTCGCGGCCACAGATAGCCGGATAAAATTGATTGTGAGTACTATGTATCTGCGTTAGTGCATATACTTACATGGAGTACTAGTCTTCCATAATCTCAAATCTCTTCCCAATCAAGCTGTATGCATACGAAAAGCAACTCGGAGAGAAGGTAGCAAAGTATCGAGAAAACGAGATGAATGGTGCTTCTGTATTCTTGTAAGTGGCCCGCCTCTCCAAAGGATTCTATGGCTCATCCTCTCTCAGCTCCTTTTTGACAGCTGCGGTTACACTTTCAAATACTGCTGCCACTCTATCAGCACTCGCCGTGCTGGGTACATATGCTGGGCTGGTTCGACGTGATCCATCTATCGGCGCTTTCGATGCTGTATCAATTTTCGGGATTTTAACGACCGTCCAAATTTTGACTGTACCCCTGAGTGAGTTCATTGAGACATAAAACGGTATAAATGTTGATGAACGCTTTTCAGACTACTGTAAGCCTACAGCAGAATAAATACATTGGTACGCCTCTTCTAACCTTGCATGCACAGTGGCCCAGTCTTTCCCTGTCATCTTTGCTGCGTATGTTTCGCTTCAACGAATCGATAAATTCCTTGCAATGGATGAGAAGCTACCCATTGCTCTAATAGACGACGTAAAAATCGAAGACAAGTGTAGCGAATCAGCCGAGTTTATTCAACTGAATCATGCAACGTTTGCCTGGGACAAGTCTACTCAACCTGTTTTGCACGACCTTACATTCGCGCTTCGTGTGGGAGTATTTTACATGTGTGTTGGACCTGTGGCTTCGGTTAGTAGTTCCACTCAAGGCTGGATTGATGATATAGGCTTATGTGTGAGGGACCAATAGGGGAAGAGCTCGCTGGTGGCCTCCATGCTCGGTGAATTGACCCTCATTAGCGGAACTATCGCCACCGCGGACCACAACTTGCGTATTGCCTACGCTTCCCAGGATGCGTTCATCTTCCCCGGCACGATACGCGATAACGTCTTACTCAGGTCGGCTTTTGACGGCGTTCGATATAATGCCGTCATGGACGCGTGTGGGCTAATATCTGACACTGCAAGGCTGGCGAAGGGGGATGCGACGGTGCTTGGAGACAAAGGTGTCACGCTGAGTGGAGGGCAGAGACAGCGAATAGTAAGTACATGCATCTTGATTGAATAGCCTAACAAGAAATAACAAAGCTCACCGACAGGCGTTGGCTCGCGCTGTGTATGCGAGCACTCCGATTTTACTTTTAGATGACCCGCTCAGGTATGTCAAATTTTGAAATAAGCCGAGCCTCAGACTCGACCTATTGCATCTTTCAGCGCTTTGGATGCTGAGACAGAAGCTCATGGTACGCAATTAACCACTGGAACTTATAAACGAGAATTTAATTCACTACTTGGACCATTCAGTGTTTAACTCGCTTCTAGGTTCACATGGCATGTTACGAGGCAAAACGGTCTTGCTTGTCACTCATAATAGTATGTAGTTGGCAATGGTGCTCAAACAAGTTCCCGACTGATAAAATAAATACAAAGCCAATCGTCTCCCTGACGCAGACGCTGTTATAGTAATGGAGGCGGGCAAGATTGCATTTGAAGGAGGTGTTGATGAGTTACGAGAGTCTGGGTTTAATCTTGCGCATCTTACCAAGTACCCTCCCTTGTCTGCCCCTGGCGTTAGTGCCCCTGATAACCAGGAAGGCATTGTATCTGAAAAGCAAGCGGTCGAACGAGATGAAGAGGATGCGAATACGAAAGACGCCAACGAAGAGGCGCAGGCATCTTACAATTCCCAAGGATGGCGCCCGTACATGTTCTGGATGCACCATGCAGGTCGCCACCGGGTGCTGATCTCGCTGTGTTTTTGTCTGGCATGGACGGCCGTCGGACTTGGGCAGAGCGTATGTGATTTCACGTGATTAACATCTCATAAGATTGGTGCTGATATTGGCACTGAAATAGGGGTATGCGAAAGAGTGGTCCGAGAGTCGTGGGCATACAAATGCCTGGATTGGAGGATACTGCGCCTTTGCGCTCTCGTATCTGGCTTGTATCACGATCACAGTTTGGCATTGGTGTAAGGTTTCGACGATCGAAGCGAGCACCTCCATCCACAAAGCAGGGCTAGATGTATGTCGTAAACATGGCTCGGATTTCTGTTGGACTTTTATTGATTAGCTGTTTTGGCAGGCAGTGATGCGGGCGCCATCTAGTTACCTACATAAAACGCCCGCCGGTCGTGTCATCAGTCGATTCAGTCAGGTATGCTTAGCCGGCCTTTCTTATTGACCAGCTAAGATTTAACGCAATTCTGCTTCGACACAGGATATGAACGTGAGAATTCTGCTACACTAATGCCGGGCATATGTTTGATCAAGACTGAGTGCAGATCGTTATTATGGGATTTCCGCTGGCATCTATCAGCTTCTTTACTCAGGCAACTAATGTTGGTGAGTAACGGCAAAGATCCTAATTTCACTTCATTAAACTCATGCGATGATTTGCTAGTTGGCACGATGGTTAGCAATTCTTGACGCAGCATTATGGTTTAGCAAATTCTAACCGCTTTTTTACTTGCAGGTTCTGGTTTATATCGCTGTATGCACTAGCTCAATTCCCCCTTTAGTACTTACCAACCCGTATTATAGACTCCTTGGTTGACTATTAGCGCCCCTATCCTGATACTAGCATACTGGGCTCTGATCAAGTTCTATCTGGTACGCTGCGTTATCCGTGTGTCTCACAGCCTTTCACTAACATCGATTTCAGGCAACCTCTACTCAGCTGCAGCAGCTAGAATCTGCGAGCAAAAGCCCGCTGTATACTGCTTTTGGGACTACAATTGCTGGCCTTGAAACTATCCGGTGAGTTGGACAGCGTTGATGAAAGGCTATAAAATGCCTCTAAATATGTCAAAATTAGGGCTTATGGGGCACAAAAGATGTTCAGCGACCAAAACAATAAGTATCTGGATTCAAGTCAAGGCCCGTTCTATTATCGTTTTGCGGGAATACGTTTCCTGTCTGTGCCCATTATTTCAAATCAAGTAAAAATATTCACTCAAACAACGAGCATGTAGCCGAACTTCTCTGACTCTTGTCACATTATTAATCGCAGTCGGAACGTCTTCCCTTGCTGTTGGGCTGAGGTCAACTACATCGGCCGGATTGTGAGTTACATAACTTTTCTCGCGTGATCATTCTAAGCTTCCCCCGTCCATAGCTTAGGCATTGCATTGTCAAATTTAACTCGTATATCTCAAGTGCTTTCCTGGATGTTAATGGTATGTTTTATTTGACATACTATGAATTTATATTGATCAAAACATGATGTCAGAGTTGGGCCGACGCCGAGAATGGCGCTGTCGCCGTTGAACGGGTCTACGAAATTGCGAATCTAGGCCCCGAACCAGATCGTGGTACCCTACAGATCGATACATCCAAGCAAGCGTGGCCTGCTCATGGTAGCATCGTATTTCAAAATTACTATATGCGATACAGGTAGAAATTCATCCACAAAGTCCTATGCAAGTTGGTTGACACTCAAGTAGTGAGGAGCACCCGCTCGTATTGCATGATCTATCATTCAAGATCAAGGGCGGTCTCAGAGTTGGTATATGTGGTCGCACCGGATCGGGAAAGACCAGCACTATCAACGCACTCTTCAGAACGGTTGACTCGAGTCTTGTGAGCGGCAAGATACTAGTGGACGGAATTGACGTGAATGAGCTACCACTGGAGGCGTTGCGCTCGTCATTAAGGTACGTTACGTGAGCCTTGCGAACTAGGATGTTTAGCTCATCTTTGATCAGTATCGTGCCACAAGAGCCATTTCTGTGGCATTCGACTGTCAGGGTGAGTTATAGTGTGAATGAGTTGAGTGTATGCGTTCCCTTAATGAGAAATCTGTCTAGGAAAATCTAAACCTTGATGAGGTAAATGCCGTGGAAAGCTTTTTTGCTATTGGGTGTGCTGACTCGCTTGGGATGTAGACTTGCTCGGATGACGAAATCTGGCAGGCTCTCGACCGAGTAGGGATGAAAGCTGCTGTATCGACCTTGAAGCAGAAACTTGATACGGTACTCGAGGATTCAATATCGTTCTCCCGAGGAGAGGTGCGCTGAACCCCAAGGGCCGCACCCCTAACAAGCACTGACAAAGAAACTACTTAGCGCCAGTTGTTGTGCATGGCTCGCGTGCTGCTAAGGAAGCGTAAGATCGTAATTCTAGACGAAGCTAGCTCGAGGTTCGTCATGTATTGATGCATCATGGCATGTGCTTATCTTGTCTTTTCAAAAGTATGGATGCGAAGACGGACGAAAAAGTGCGACAGATAGTTCAAGAAGAGCTAAAAGACTGTACAGTATTAGCTGTCGCGCATAGGATTGGTGAGCTCAACTATATCTCAACCTAGAAGGCTAGGCTAACTTTTACTTTCAACCTTAGCGACAATCGTTGAGTTTGATATGATTATAGTGCTGGATAATGGAGAAATTGTCGAGATGGGAGCTCCACAAGACCTGTTGAGCAACCCCGGAAGTCAATTTGCGAAACTGGCAAACAGCCAAGGAATTTTTCCCAAGTCTCAACATATCGCTTGATTGTGGACTTCAGGATACGGCACATTGCCTACGTATATAATCTCGCTTTGTTTAATACACTCTTTGCAACCGTCAATAGGCTGCCGGTGAACAAGTGCGGCTCTAACATCCGGTAGATGAGCTCATGTTTCGACACATACACGAGCTGAAAACAGCGACAAATTTATTAATATCAGCCGCATTTACAATTAACATAATTGAAATACTCAGATTCTTCAAACCATGGTGCATGCAGGTATTTACTTGCGAGTGATATCTGCTACGTTGGAAGAACTGAAAGAGGGTCTGAAGAGCAAAAGCGTACAGCCTGCGCAAGCTGTTCTGGCGGCGAGTTATACGTACCTATCTACAGAAAAATTTCCTCTCAAGCTCATAGCGCTTCAAATAGGCAAAACGGATATCTGTTGTCAACATTTGGAACTCGCACAATCGGAACTCAGCCAAACAGGAGCAAACGCCATGAAACCCCCGATTTTGCGGGTCCCATGTATCGGCAGCGAGACATCCGTTTTGCCTTATCAAAAGCGCTACGATCTTGAGAGGGAATATTCTACGGCCTGGTAGGTATGATCAACCACTCGGATAGCTTGCATAGGCTGTACATTTTCGCCCTTCAGTTCTCCCGCCATAGTATCCACACTACTCTAGAAAATCAATCTAGCTGTTTTTTGCATACTGGACCATATGCTCACTCGTATGATATACACGGGATGCGCAGAAATGGCTGCTTATATGCGCTGTGGTGCGAAAAAAACTGAGCGACTTGATTATTTTATCCATACGTGTATATCCTAATCGTGAGCGTCGAGATATCTCATGTTTTGCTGTCCTGGTCTACTCACTATGTATCCCAGCTGTGAACCGTAAACGTCATTGGCAGTTACACGCCTGCTCAGTTTGGTAGGTTTTACTTTGCTACTCAGCGCCTGCTGGGCGTTATGCGACTGTTTAAAGGAGAAAACGAGTGTAATATTGCAGAAGGCTGCAGACAAAGACAACACGAATGACTAAACGAAAAGAGTCCGAGAGCTACAGGGAGACACTACCATAAGACCGATTAACCTAAGCAGTTTGCTGGCGAGCAGAGCTTCCGAATGGGAACATCAGGATAGCGGGACCTGCAAGGGTGTTCGCATCCGTTACGGTCTTGGGGTCAGAAGTGGCGACCGCATAGACAGTGCCCATCAATCCAGCAGGAATCTTGACCTTCATGGACTTGCCGCTTCCAGTCACGGGGACGATGATCTTCACCAACCCGCTGTAGAATGCAACATAGGCTGGGGCGCCCTTGGTGTCAAACGAGACCGATACGTTATCACCGGCTTTGTAGGATGCAGTGTTAACAGCCAGAGCAGAGAACGCCTTGACTGGGAGAGCGGGGTTGGTGCTAGGGCAGCTAGTGATGAAACCGGCTAAAACAGCTTGGTCTTAGTACGCAGACAAGTTGAACGTGGACTGGAAGCTTACCAGCGAGAGTATAAACCTCGTCAAGACTGAGAGGAGCGTCAAACGCGCCAGACCAGGGGGTGCCCTTGTTCACAGCGGAACCGACCCAAGCAGCGTGGCGGGACTCGGTAGTCAGAACCGAACCGGCAGCAGTGAGATAATCTTTGTTGGTGATCAGTCCAGCGGCGCCAAGATAAGCGGAGACGCCGACGCCCTCGAGCACCATGCTGAGAGCGGCAAACGACTTAGGATCCGTGTACGGGAACTTGTACGTGCAGGGCTTAGTGGCCTTGTCACCGAGAGCGCCAGCCAAGAACGACACGTGGGTCGCTTCATGGTCGGCGATCTGAGGAGGATATGTCAGCAAGCTGAAACCTATACAGCGCAGAGTATGCAACATACCTGCTGGAAGCGACCGCGGACGAAAGGCTCAAAACCGGCGTCCGCGAAAGCTTTGGCGTCAAACTTCTCGAGCGCGCCCTTGTAGAATGCGTTCTCAAGGTGCTCTGCGAGTACCGTCAGATCAGCAAAGCAAACACAGCAAGCGCCACTACTCACCTAGGGTCAGAGCATAGTTGAGGATGTCTACGTCCGTAGGGGCAGCACGGCGAACAGGGAGAGCCATGACCGAAGAGACGGCGGCAAAGGCAATAGTGGCGAAAGTGAACTTCATCTTGACAAAGAGTGGTAGTGCCGGTGTGTTGGCGACAGGAAAGATAGTACGGAAGAGAGGCTGACTGAATCCGAATGAAGAATTCAGACTCTCAAGTCGACTTCAATTTATACCCCCGAATCTGTACTCAGCACGCGTCTAGATGAAAAAAAAAACGTACGATACAGAGTTTTGGGTTGTATGGCCTGACCGTTTTTGGACGAGAAGTCCGAATGAATGACTGGTGATCGAGGCTGTATATAATAAGTGATCGATCAACTTTGTACAGTCATCCCTGGAAGGGAAGCGGGGATAAATCGAAACCTTGAGGCTCACGAATGGCTGAAGTTGTGTGCATTGCGAGTATATGTGTGATACAACGAATGGCTATATGGCTACCTAGACATTATACCAAAGATATTTGGATAAACGAGCGAAACAGCAGACACTCCACCATTCGGCGCTTAAAAATGTGATCGACGAACCAACGCGGTATTGATTGCTCCACTGGTTCTATGACACATGCACCTCCGCATCCGATATGGTACGACTTCAGGTGATCTGAAATTAATCTATCGCTTGGATTTGCTTGCAGCTGACTGGCATGCCGCTCCCGAAACCCATGCAAACCTACGTATCAGCACGTTCTCTGTCCTTGAATAGGGATATAACTTGTCGAACAATTAAAGGAAAAACTTTGAACAGGTTAGGCTAGGTTGTAGCGAAGGGTGTGTTTTGGTGGGAGGGTTCGCAGAAAGCAGCAAACTTTTGTGTCTGGGCCGCCCTAGGACCTTCAATGTAGGATTGATGCAGGCTGGCACTCGGCTGCCAGGCTTGCGCAAACTTAGGTTACAAAAGACGCGACGAGATCAGTTTAGGTACAGCGAACGCAGTACTAGGACTCAGAAAGACTATTGACGCAAGAGCATTGAAGGTGTAGTAGAAAATTTAACTGGAGGTTGCCTGTCTGAAAATGGTCGTCGACATCGCGTGCTCAAGACGGCAAAAACAGTGTTTCGTCGCTATATTTCTATCAGTTCAACCTTTGAGTTCGATACAAGGATATATGATGATATTCCACCACTTTTTACCTCGTGTCGAAAATTTGGCTCTGTGTACCTCCATAAGAGGGGATGGCGGCACAGTCAACTAAATCAAAAAGCCGCCCCTCAATGGCGACATCGGGTATCGGGGTGCTGAATAGTAGTTTATACATTAGCTATAGTCGAGAAATTGGAAGAAGGAAAATAAGGAATACCTGGCCCAAGCGCAATTCGTTGCAGTAGTCTGAGTAAGCAAGGAGCGGGAGATGTTTGTCCCATGTCATGTGACCGCTACTTCACTGTGTGCTCACGTGACTTACTTTGGACTCCTGGAAACCAACTCACGACCTATGCACATGCTCTGCCTTCTGTTTTCCATATGGAGAGCACTTCATGGGGATCTATATGTGCTTCCATGCTAATAATTCTGGGTGGCAAGTTTTTAACGCGACTAAAAAGACTAAGTGCGAATTTGGAGCAGTGCTCCATTGTCCACCACTCAACACTTCAGATTTCTAGAAATGCAAAACAAGGTCTCTCGACGTCAGATTAGCAATTCTTGTGCTATACGGCAAGAAGCATTCTGTTGACCCCGGTTTGATCCTACGGGGCTCGGCTCTAGACGATCCCATGCTAACACGTTTGGGGCAGGGACTGTACGGACTGTCTTTGCCACAAAGGCAGCTCGTGCTCTGATTGTCCTACATTCCAACTGCACTATACATGTGGGGCTCTTGTTTTACTCATGGCTTCTTCTCACGCAGCCTCCCTCGCACCGACGATTCGGAGTTAGAAGGTACCAACGCATAATCAACTTTAATGGTCGGCACCGCGGTGAGCTTTCGTCTCCTCCTTCGAGCGCCCAAGGGGTTTCATTCTAATCCTCGCTGAAGCGATGTACTAAAGGGGATTTTGATAGGATATTGGCGTCTTCCGCTTCGGCATACTGAACCTCGCCTAACGACTGCGAGATGTAGGAGGCAAGAGCGGCTGTCGAACAATTTCCGCAATTGCTTGCCACTTTCAAACCGGCTTGCTCAAGGCAGCGTCGGTTCTACAACTTGCGAACATGTTGTCCAAACCGGGTGCACACCGCCAACATCCTGCGACGTTTTAATAGCTCGACGTCGAGAAAGAGCAGTAAGTCAACAATCTACTCAAACTCATAAGCATATACTCAACAATGGTTCAGCACAAGATGACTTACGACCGCTGGTTAGTTGCGCTTTTTGTATCCATTGCCTTTGCTCAAATAATGGTCTCGGTATTCAGGTATAGGCAGCAGCCTTGCGCTCCTCAACTTCAATGGAGTGGAGCAACGGTTCCTCATAAAGGCCAAAACGTTTGGCTTGTTGAGGTTACCAGTGAGTGAAATCTAAATTTTATTGCCTTGAACTCGTCCATTTTACTCAATTGGTTGTGATTTCAGTGAACGATCGAGTTATTGCTCGTGCTCATTGCCCAACAAAAGACATTGCTGAGAACGAATGCGCCAAGCAGCTCTTGGTCCACTTCCGAGTCCCACACGACTAGGCGCTACTGGCAGTTTAGACTCCTGGTATTCGCCTCAGGCGCTTGTCCTTTGCGCAAGTGCATTACATTCCGCCCCAGTACTCCCATCGATGCTCGAGTCCTTAACGTAATTGTTCGGACCAGGATACATCGACGGAGTGGCTTGTCAAGTGGGGATACGGGATTGCTTCTTGACTGATACATACATAATCGATATATACTCAGCTAGATGATCGGTAACTTACTCTAATACCTATTTGCTCTAATGTTAGCTTCTGTTCTCAGCTGTTTTGTCTCTAAATATTTTAGATATATGCGTATTGTAATACAGTTAATATTATGACTCTGACGCCTCTGTGTAACAATCATTATGGGTAGATAGTGAGGTGTAAGACCCACAAAGTTATCTTAAAATCAGCATTTGTGCTGCCGAATAGGTAGGCTAAGCATTTGATCGAGTACACGTGTGGCTGTGCTGTGCTTCTACGTTGGAAATTCACTATCCTCGTACTGTCTCCGAACAGCCACGTTCTCCACCCAATCACTCTCGTCACCACATTCCTATTACCAACGATCAGAACAAAATTGATATGTTTGAATCAGTGCAATGGTTCGCAAAGGTGAGATGGAACGAAAATCCATCAGTTTGTTCTGATTTTTTATTGCCACAGACCTCCGCGTCTGTCGCGGTTGGTGCAACAACATTAGGTCTAGTGCTGCTCTTTGGTAATATCGGATATTATAACTTACCAAGGAATATCAACCAGGGGCTGGACTCCTGTACTATGGTCAAAACTCATTGATTTATCCAGCTAGCGTACCCGAGGGATCACGAACGAGTAAGTTGCGCCGTCCTTGTTGAATCTCGCGTCATTGTCTAACGCCTAAAATTACCCGTAGACGTTGCAACTCCCGCTGAATACGGAATCCCTTACACTGACCTTACATTCACGACATCTGACAAAGTCAAGATCCGCGCCTACCTACTTCTCCAGCGACAAACGCTATTGAGCACTGATGGATCCGTTGGGAGTGGTGAGATAGATGCTCACGGAGATGACGCGGATGTAAGTGTATGGTCAAATAACATAGTGCCATTCTGATGTGGCTTCAGTTTGCTCGATCCCGACCCACCGTCCTCTTTCTCCATGCCAACGCAGGCAACGTCGGTCACAGGATACCTCTTGCGAAGGTATTCTATAATAAGATTAGGTGCAATGTTCTGATGCTTTCATATCGGGGGTGCGTCTTATGCCGAACTTCTATGACATGCTGAATTAACCCACGATGGACGCAGCTATGGATTGAGTGAAGGACAACCATCCGAGAAGGGCCTAAAGATCGACGCCCAGGTACCTGTTTTTCGGTCATTATTTGGTTACTTCGCTAACATGATGATAGAAAGCGTTTGATTACATACTTGAGCACCCTATTCTCCGAGAGACTCGTATCGTATGTGCTATTTTATCATTCTCAACGAGTGTCTCACAAAAATTGCAGGTACTATACGGCCAGTCAATTGGCGGAGCTGTAGCATTTTATCTGGCTAGCCAAAATTCGGCCTCGGTGCGTACGTCTCACTAATATCCTTGCATAATGACGCTAACTCTTCTAAATACTAAATTCAAGATATCTGCCCTGATAGTCGAAAACACATTTATGACGTTGCCATCCCTCATCCCCACCGTTCTACCTGTTGCTGCCCCACTCTCATTCTTGTGCCACCAGATCTGGGATAGTGCTAGCGCGGCACGAAGTCTACCCGCTAGCGTTCCTGTCCTACTCTTGAGCGGGTCAGCTGATGAATTGGTGCCTCCCGTACAGATGCAGGGATTGCATGATATTTTGAAGGGAGGAGAGGGTAAGTCCAAGGACCAGGACGGAACCAGCAGCAAGGGCAACACACTCGCTGCGGAAATACCCAAAAACCCTGGTGAACGGCATTTGATTTTCAAGAAGTTACCAAACGGTCATCACAGTGAGTGCCAGGTTAGTTGTGATGTGATTAATCTTATCACTGATCTTGTGCTTCTGGTTCATTTATATCTCCGGTCTGCTTGATCTGTGCTGATTTGGCCG
>JAYRCO010000472.1:0-24715 GCA_037042815.1 Ceratobasidium papillatum
GGTTCGGCGGCGAGTGCTGGGATCGGCATAGCCTGAACGTCAGCCCAGGAGAAGAAGTCCTTTGCTTCTGGGTCGGACGACTCGCTCACTGGAGGGTCGAGCAAAATCACGTCAAATTTGGCTTGTGCGTCGACGAGGGTAGAAAGGGACGAGCATGGGAGATAGGTCGGTGGATGTGCAACCGAGGCTACGCTGGCACGCTTCAAATCAAGCAAGCGACGTTGCTTGGGATACCTGACAGCAGAGTTTCTGTTGAATAATTTGACGCGAATGGAAATGTGCTACTCACTCTTCGAAACGTTGCTCAAGTTTTGCTCCCAACACCCAATCTTGTGGCCACTCGCCGCCATCTACGTAGCGCTGAGAGTAGTCGTTTCGAATCGTTTCTTCTTCAGGCACATAATTGCAGTACTTTTCTTTGCGAGCTCGCTTGGAGGGGGGTAGGAGTGTTCCACTGTCGAGCGTCGTTTCTTGTTTTCGAGAGGCGACATCGCCGTCCCAGTCCTCGCCTAACTGCTGCACCTCATTATCCAATTTCTGTGCAGTCTTGGATGGTCAGGAAACGTTTGATCACATTTTATCGTGTGCATACCATGCGTTATGTCTCGGTAGTGATTAATGGCCCGGCAGAATATACCAAGAGACAAATGGTCCCAAGATGGTATGGTAGACCTGGACCGAGCCACGGCGCAAAGATCCAGGCATCAATGACCCGTGTTTGCTTTTATTGATGAGTTTGATCGTGCTTACATTTACTCAGCATCCTGAACGAGACCTCACGACTGAAGAAAAAAAGTACGGTCAAAATATACATGTATTGGTCTTAAATCACTATGACAGCGTCCACAATCCGGACTACATATTCAACATCGTAGATATCTATAGCTCAAGCCTAAAACGTTGGGCCGTTATGCTTGAAGACGTACACGTCCTCAGTCGGAGGCACAGCGCTGAACAGTTTCCCAAGGCTTTCATCTAAGAAGGCAGGGTAAGCGGTCAGTTAGCGTCTATCTCAATAGGGCCTCGACTCACAATCAGCATCACTCTCCACGCGCACAAAGTGCTTGAGCTCCCAAGGAGTTCCAGCAGCCTGCTCGTCTTTCCTTCGTTGTCTCTGCTCGTTCTCAATCCGACTCTTGTCTTTGCTTGCAGCCTCAAAGTCGCCCTCTCGAATACCCTTGGCAACCACGTTCCAGAGCTTTCGCGTCTCCCAATCACTCATCGACTCGATGGATCCAACACTAACATCCTCCTTCGCAGTCGTAACATCAGTGAACGCCACGTGCTTGTTATTCTTCGAGTGAGAAACCGCGTCCCACTGGCCTTCGACCACATCCACGTTGGCGCCTTTGGGGTCGTTGAGAGTGGCCTTGAAGCTGTGAGCTTTGCCGGAAAAGTATCCCTTGCCCTTGTACTCGATTGTAGCCACATAACCGGTGGTACTAGCGATGTACGACGTATCAGTTAGCTCAATGTACGGGCTACCGTACCAGATACCGTCGATTCGAAGCTTGGGTAGGGTAAGGAGATATTTCTCGGTCGCTCCAGATGAAAGCTTAATTGTAAGCACCGCATGGCCAACCTGCTTCACGATAATCGCGCCGGCACTAAACGAGGTCTTCTGCGCGTTGTGTCCCTGGAGGGAGAGACCCTTGTCCTCGTTGCTCAGGTAATAGGCAGTCTAAAAATGATTTGTGGTTAGTCGTAATTCACACACTGATATAGTTTGGCGGGTGCGTACGATGGGTGGGTGGTGAGAAACCTGTTCGACGACGATGGTCTGTTTGCCACGTCCATTCTTGTCCGGCCAGTACCCATAGAACAGCCTACAAATGCGCCACTATTGAGTATGTAATCAAATGCGGCTGCGGAAGTTGGACGCACTCGCCCAACACAGGGTTAAGTGGCTTTTTCTCAGAGCCCATGGTCTCATTTCGAGAAGTGTACTGGCCTTTGAGGGTAGACTAAGCCGAAGCGTATTTGTAAGTAAAAGAAATATGTTTAAAAGGGGTGATACGTACAACGAACCACTTCAAGACGGCCGTGGCTCGATCGGCTTCTGTCTTGCCGGCCGCGATAGCGGCGAAGAGCTCGGGCCGTTCACTCCAGTAAGCTATGAAACACGCGCATCAGTCGAGCGTGAAGCGAGTGCTGGCCAAATTCCTTACCAGGAAATTCGGTGAGTGAAACAGGAGACAGGATAAAGGGCGGTGCAGTCATCGACGACAAGTCTCCCGAGAAGGAAGCAAGGCTGTGGCCACCTCAGTACGTCGTCAAGCAAGCAGAAGCAGGAAAGGAAACGCACGACTTGACAAAAGATGTCCTACACACGACCGAAAAGGTTCAATTAGCTTTCGTTGCTAGCGAGACTCGATATCACACCGGTCGAGAAACAAAGCTTACCAGGTGCCCTTTTGGGCTTGCGGAACGGCGGCAGCGGCATCAGCGGGTGCAGACATGATGGTGTTTCGTTATCGTTGGGTCAACAGTGGCAATGGTTGTGGATGGGAGCAAGGGCAATGCATGACCTCATCTGCCTTGACCGGTCCCTAGGTGGCTGTGTTACACCGAGTTCGATTACTCATTCGATGGAAAACGATATTGGATTATATGCAGCCTCGTCCACGAACGACATGTATAAATGCGTCAAAGCTATTTCATTCTAATTTATTGTCGTTATATGTACAAGTCATCGTCAGGGTCGTCGTCATCGAAATCATCCGCTTGGTCTGGGATGTAATGAATCTCTCCATCTGTTGAGATCGATTGATGAGTGGTGCCAAGTTGGCTATTATAAGCTAGTTCACTAACCTTGCGACGAGCCATAAGCTTGAAGTCCATCATTGACATACGGGAGTGGTACATTCGCTCGAGCTTGTTGTTGGGCTCCTGAAAGCTGAAGGTTAAATGATACCGAGTCGATTGTGTTCGCGGCCGGAGCTACAGCTTCCTGAAATACTGTTAAAGTTAGTATATATGGATATCAGTCACTAGCACTCACATTATTAGCCGCTAAGCAGTACTTCAGAGTTGGAATATCCTCCCAAGTGCACCAAGCTACCCGGCCCTTATCCCTATTCACCCGCCAGCCTCTCAGGACTCGGCGAACACCCTTCTGTCCACCCATCCTTGCTCGCGTTAGAATTTCAGCCACACCTGTATCTGTGTCCCTACTCGTCGAATAGTTTTCCGAACTAAACGTGGTGTTGGACTGGTCAAAGTCGGCCCCCAAAACCAGCTGTTCGCCTGTTCCTCTACTGGCTACTGGCGCGAAAACTGACCAAAAGCGAGCTGAATCCGCGTCAGGAGGAGCGTTTGGTGGAGGTAGCGTCACATGATAATGCCGTACGAGATACGCGAACAGGATAGTTGGGTGAAATATAAGATGAGCCAGGGTATGGGGTGGCGGCGGTTGAGAACCTTCTGTTTTCGCAACTCGAGCTTGGAAAGTTGTCGATAGAAGCGGAGCAAGGAGTAGAGAGTTAGATCTTATAGGCAGAACGAAGCGCGAGGAGTTTGATTGCTGAGCTATTTGTCCAAATACTCGAGACAAAGTGTCCAGCGTACGTGATTGAGATCCAGAATTAGACAATAACGTATCCGGCGAGTCTATGACCAGAACAACAGATTTTTTTCCGACTAGACATCAAAAGTTACTTCAGTACGAGTAACCGATTATTCGAAATACAAGAAACTGACCAGATGATATCTTGCCTTGGAGCTCGGCCACAAGATTTGGTACTTCGCTGGAGTATCCCGGTACGAAACCACTGATGTCGCATAGATGCAGTAGCGGAGAGTCTAGTATATCTAGGTACTTATGCGGAGGGAGCAATAATGACACAAAGACAACATATATTTGGCTATCCACTTCTCCGATTAATGCCCAGCTTCTAACTTTATAATGCAAAACTTACTCACTTAGCCAACGCATCTTCCACAATCTGCCTCAAAGCTGGAACACATGAGGCCGCAAGATCATATTGGAGCAGTACGAGACTAGGCGATGCTCCTGCTGGATCAAGCAGCAACTCTTGGGTCGATGGCATTGGAGATGGACAAATTCGTACAAGCAAAAACCACCAGAACTATGATGCGTTAGTCAGCCAGGTTGACGTCATCGACTGTGATCTTGAGCCATTCTTCGTCAGCCGTACTACGACCACCATGATGCTCGCTGTCGCACGCTCTGCTCTACGTGTCCCGGCCCGACGTACTTTTGCTGCATCTGCATCGGCGTCGGTTCACTCGCTTCCGGATTTGCCGTACGCGTACAATGTGAGCCGACCGAAACTAGTCTCATAAAGTAACCTGACATTATCTTGTTATCACAGGCTCTCGAGCCTCACATCTCTGAAGAGATTATGACTCTTCATCACAAAAAGCATCACCAGACATATGTCAATGGCCTAAACACCGCCGAGGAATCGTACGGCAAGGCATCATCGGCAAAAGAAAAGATCGCACTTCAGTCCGCGATCAAGTTCAATGGCGGTGGACACATTAATCACTCTTTATTCTGGACCAACCTAGCTCCAAGCGGCTCACAAGAGACTAAGCTTGAAGGAGGTGACTTCAAGGCCGCCGTCGAAAAGGACTTTGGCAGCGTTGATGCGATGATCAAAGAATTTAATACCAAGACCGCTGCCATTCAAGGTAGCGGATGGGGATGGCTCGTAAGTCCGCATAAATTCCGTCGATCCCGCACACACCTGACGCACTAGTGCCCCTTAGGCATACAACACGGGAACCAAGGCACTCGAGATTGTTACGACTCCAAATCAGGACCCAGTTCTTGGTGGGTCGCAAGTGTTATCCATTTCGTACTGACTTCTTAGTCTACTACAGCCCCCTACATTCCTCTCATTGGCGTTGATATCTGGGAGCATGTATGCTATTATTTCGAGTATATGCATACGCACCTATTCTGACGCTACAAATAACAGGCCTTCTATCTCCAGTACAAGAATGTGAAGCCCGATGTGAGTTTTTTTGCCTTTGTTTATACCGTTATCTAACGCGTTGGGTTGTCGGCCATAGTACCTCAATGCCATTTGGAACGTAATCAACTTTAAGGAGGCAGGCAAACGCTTCCAGGCAGCTCGTTCTTCATGATTCTGCCAAGAACATGCTTCGCTAATGCAAATGTAGCCAACAACTTGAATGCATGTACTTTCATCTGACTTCCGAGACACGCAGTCATTTCGGCTATGGTGCCAGTTCCGAGAGTTTTACCCACCTTTTTCGAGTCTAGTTCGTAATCTATCCTTCCTTCCCAAATCTTTGATTATATAAATACTTCCTCAACGCTGACAGAGAGGGAAGCGCTAGGGAGACACATGGATTTTAGGAAGTCGGCTAAACAGGTCCTATAACCGACAGACACCCTCTAGACTGTAGGCTCGGACTTAAGTCATTAATAAATCTATTGGCAAGGCTAGGGCAGGTGGGCTCATTCCTCCTGACGTCGTCCAAAGTGGAAATTCCACAACAACTCGCCTCGCTCATGCCAGATTGCCGTACGATCTTCCCCTCAGCTAGTACTTCTAGCTCAGCCCTACCCCGGCCTCGACCCTTGACATATGAAAGGTACCGCGGCATTCGTTCAACGATCTACAAGGGCCGATTAATAGCCGACAAGACACTGCGTCATTTTCTGTTTCTGATCAGCGGCGTTTGACGGTTGACAGCGTGCACCTTTGATAGTGATAGATGTTGAAGTGTGAAGCATGCCGGCAGACGACGGGCGGCCTGTAACTGTTCAGATATGTCACAGATAGTTTGTGCGGATCAAGGGGTGTCTGATGTGGTGACTAGCTTTAGATGGAGAACATCTCTGCCGAGTGAGTTGTGCCGATCCCCTCATATTCATTTCGCATTTCGGTCAATTCAAAAGGCGGAGTGCTGCCTATCTCCTAACTTTGTCGGCGGCATAGGGCTAGTGTCCGAACATATATTCATGAGATTAGCTTGGAGTAGTTTTCGGCATTCTCGTGTTCTGGCTAGGCCGCCATGTGGAAACCGTGTGAGCATTTTCTTCCTCCGTCTTCAACGCCGACATTTGAACAAAGCATGCACGAAATACTCGGTCATAGGCACAAATCTTCCAGCTGGTCCTTCAAGTCCAAAACTGGCCACCGCTTTATCCCCGGAAAAACCTCCATCCTACGGCCGTTGATCCCATAGCACTTCGTGCGCTAAGGTCGTTTCAGCGGGCCACGATAGGCCAGTTAAGACAGGGGCGATCCTCATCGTCCTCGTCCTCGTCCACGCATGCCGCCCCTCCCCTAGATCACAGGCACCAAATTCGAGAACCAATGAATCGACGGCTAAACGTGTGGTAGGTAAAGGGATTACTTTATCGGGCCAACAAACACCTCCGACCCCTCCGAACTCATCCGATGCTATTGCAAATCTAGATCGAGGGTAAGCAAATTCCGTCTTAAAAGGACAACTGAAGAACTTTTAAGGCAAAAGTTGGCCGGAAGGCGCTCGGAATAGTTCACATCATATGGACGTACAGCTGGCGAGGGTCTAGGCTCCTTTGTGGCTGGTATGAGCTCGGGTGATCCGATGTCGGTCTTACCATGTGCCTCAAGCGCTGCGCACATGAGGTTTCCGAATCGAGGTGGGAATATGTAACAAAACACGTCTGATACACGGGTGTTACTTGGAGACGATGGAGTCGAAACGGGGTGGGTACGCACGCCTTTTACGTATGATTGGCCATAGGCTGATACATACCCTATAGTGATAGATGCTTGCTGTACTGATACCGCCTTTAATCGAAGCCTATCAGTTATTCATCGCTATACTCACACCAATCCTGCAGCCCGAATATCCGTAAGAACAAATTACATCAGTCACATAGCAACGTTATCAGCTAAAACGTGCACTTTACAAAGGATTCACCATGGTACTAACCACGCATTGGAGTGATATTAGCATATCGTTGTCAATCTTTGCCACGGGCCAGCGTGTCCAACAACATTGTAGAAATGCACATATAATACGAAGGCGTGGCCTAAATTTAATGGCGTGGATCTGTTTACTTCTAGGCTAGGAGCTAGTTAAGAACTAAACGGATGCAGCACCGCATACACCCTTGAATCTGCCAAGGACCACAAGTAATATTTTGTGAACAGAAAAGTGAATTGTTTCGTAGGCCAAAATATACACGCTCAAAGTCATTGACTGTGCAACATAGATCACGTGATGTACGTGGCAACTCGTGGCTACAATACAGATGGCAACAGGCATTCATGCTAGGCGTGTCTGTTAGCTTGAACAGCTATAAGCTGTGGGCTTCTAGGAGCAATAGGCTCCTTCTATTTACTTAACCTCTTAATTGACTGTCTCAACGTATTGTTTCTCGGCTGGTAAAAAGCATCACACCACAGCTGGTTTTCCTTCATACCTCGCTAATGAATCTTTGATATACCACAGGGTAATATAAAAAACGGAGAACCCTGGGGTGTCCCGAGTCGTAGATGGTGCAGGGCGGAATCTCCATGTCTTGAAACGTACATTTCGCAGCACATATAACAGCGAACTAAACATGAAGGGTTTACCGAAAATATTCACTCGGATGTATACTTAGAAGCTCACGCTCTGAGCCTACAGGATATGCTAGATGAAAGTTGTGGTACTTTAGCACGCGATATTGCGTTCAATCTGTAAAAGAATTCATTCACGCACATACACCCTCACCTCAGCCGTTTTTGTAAATTTGACGTTTGGCTTGAACGAAGCGCAAGTGTACAGTATGCGCATACTTTGAGTACTGCTCATAGCCTGTTCTGGCATGGTTGAAAGTGTGGGCTCCCAGTGTAAAGTATGCTGGGCTATTTCCACACATGGATGTATCAATAGACTTAACTTGGTAACTTGAGCATAAGTATGCTCAAATGATACATCCAGGGCTATATCCTCTGGATTTACAATAGCCTAGTCTTAGAAATTATTTAAAATCGTAGCAAGTACAAGCAGCTATCTACAGATTGAACGCGATACTAGGAGCGTCGGAACGACCTCCTTTTATACCCCTGAGCTTTCCTGCTCCGAGTCATATATGCGCTGCTGCGCATATACTGCGCCTGTACGCTTTACTCGATGATTCTAGTTTGTTCTACACTATTCCATACTATTCTACTACATTCTACTGCTTTCTACAGCCGAGACTCTCACGTTACTGGAATGTCGAATGGCTGGCTTACAGTGTCGTCTTTTTTTATTTATTTATATATCGCTATCCTCACGTACATTTGGGATCCAATTATTCAGCAATGCTTCGAGCTCGTGCGATAGTAGCCTCAAAGCCGCAGCTCCACCAATCTGGCTCTTAGCACTAGTGACCCTTGAGATGTATAAATACATCTCGAAGCGACTCGACCCGACCAGCTAGAAAAAAGTCAAGGGCGTCCTCACAAATCCTACTACCACACAAGGGGACCAAAAGCTTGCTTCAAGATCTGCGAAACAAAAGGAATTAAGAGACACTGGGTAGCGTTTAAGATTGAGGTGGCCTAAGCGCTCATTATCATGGCAAGTTCATGCGGTTGCCCATTTTAGGAGTTTAGAAGCAGTCATACATAAAAATCATAAAGCCTGTAGGCCAATAGTTCCAATGGTGATAGATGGTGTAACATAGAAACGCACGGGTGTCTGAGAATCGACCCCCGTACTCAAGGTATTTCCAGCGGTAACGGTGTGTTGATATCATGCGCTAGTGACCTGCAGAACCTCTCATTTGGGGAATCTGGTGTATTGAGCTGGTAGAAACACGAGCCCCTAAAGCCAAAGACACACATAATCTTCCTGTAATCTTCACAGGACTCACCAAAATGGACCCTTTTGTTTGGCGTTATTTTTCGTCGGCGTTAATCAAGTGGCAACTGCCACTCATCTCTTCAACCACCACCACACAAACATTATGAACGACTGGCTGAACAGAATTGCAAATGAGCAACGTAATATCACCATATCTCAGAGTTCTGGTAACTCCTATAGCTGATCATATTACAGGTGTGCGCAAAGCCCGCGAGACTATCCAGAATCTCCCACCGGGTGTGCAAAAAGCGGCAAAAATGGGTGCAACTGGAGTGGCAGTTGGAGCTACTGTGTTCGCTATACCTCCACTGCTTGGGTTTACTACAGCCGGTGTGGCCGCAGGTATTGGTTTTATTCTATCGCGTCTCGCTTAGCGCTCCAAATTCAGCTAACTTGCCAACGAAACTTGTTAGGGTCGATTGCCGCTGGGATCCAGTCGGCTTTTTATGGAGGTGCAGTGTCTGCTGGAAGCGGGTTTGCTATCATGCAAGCCATAGGTGCGACCGCAACAGTTGTTCCAGCCCTATTCGCTGGCGTAGGGGCTGCCGCTGGAGTGGCTGTAGCCACGGAAGGGGGAGGGCCTCCAAACAACACAAATGAGGCACAACCAAACGGCGAAACTGGAGGAGCACCCGGAGATGGGGACAACAAAGATGATCCAGATCAGAAGCACCAGGATACTGAAGAAGATATCATTACTGAAGAAAAGATCTGGGTGGCCGACCTTAGAAGCTCAGACGACGAGGCAGACAACAGCATAAATGAGGGGAGTGGGAGAAACGATGTCATTCGTCCACGCAACAGCTCAGGTTAGGATTTCGAGAACGTCTATAGCGACAATATTTCCGTCAGTCTTCATGTAATTTTTTCTAAAGCTTGCAAAGCTATATTGCTGCGTCAACCTGCCATCCTTAGTATGGTATTTATCTCAGATCAGGAGAAATCAAATAGGTTGAGCCATCCAACTATTTCTACAGAATATAGTTATCTGTTCAGTCATTCGTCTTAGTTATAGACAGCTGTTCACGTAACGAACCAGTAAGAAAATAACCTCAATCATCGCTCCACTCATAAAAAAGGTGCTTGTAAGTGAGTCAGGACAGGAAAATCGAAGTGACCTTCTAGTCAACATTTGTATCACATAATAATTCTCGGGGCAAACAAATCGCGCTCCACATGTGTATTGGCTTATTGTTCCTAATGAAATCTAACGTACCCTCCCATGAATACGTTGTGATGACTACCTGGAGCTGTTCTCTAGGTGAAACACGCGGGTACTTACGACGAGGTGATGTGCATGCTACGCTGTACACAATGCCTGGACGAACAAACGGTGTACACTGTTTTTGACATTTTCTCTTCCTTTTCTGGCCATCTGTAAAAAATATCTCTTGCTACTATATATATGTGACGGCTCTCACTTTGCAGTACAAATTCCGTCTTTGATGATCGTGGTGAAACGGACCGATTCGCGCATATAAACAACTAACAGTCGCGATCTGCTATGCGTTTCACCAGAACTAAGCCCTACTTCTCTCGATCTTCAAAGAATTGAATTCTTGCTATGACATTCGATGCTAAGAGAGTGGCATACGGCGCTGTGATTGGTATAGTGGTTGGCGTTGGGGTCTTTGTTGTGCCACCACTCCTGGGGTTCACAGCCGCTGGGGTTGCTGCAGGTAATGGTCTGGTCTCTCAGGGTACCATATGTGGCTTACGATAAATACCATAGGATCTATTGCCGCTACTATCCAGTCTGTATTCTACGGCGGGTCGGTCGCTTCTGGGAGCGCGTTTGCTATCATGCAATCTATTGGGGCAACTGAAACTGCTGTGCCCGGGATCCTAGCTGGCTCGAGCGCGGCCATGGGCTCTCTTATAGCTGGAGAAGACAATCACGGCGGGTAGGGAGGTCCGACTGTTCGTGATGGTCAAGGAGGACTCAGAAAACATGACAGATCTGGAGGGTCCGGCGGGCCTGGAGGATACGAAGAGACGGGGGAAGTGGCGATGAAAATAGTGGTCACAGAGGGAGCGGAAATGGGCGCTCAACTCACTCAACCCCTCAGAGTTCCTGTCTGATCCGACCTAACGAAGCGACACGGAGAACGAAAAGGAAGTTGACGAAGACAAAGACGATAGTGGGGAAATTTTGGTCGATTCGCTCCACCAAGTCTATAGCAAGAAACGCTATGTTGTCATGAACAAGGGAACAGGCAGGCGCGAGCTTATATAGTTCATGTTAGTAGTTGCGTACACGGGGTTGGTGGCGTTTAGGGGGAACCTGGCACAGCTTGAGAATAGACCATGGGCTCTCGGACTTTCGTTAAATCAGCTTGTATGCGGAGCATTGATGATGAAATTTAAGTGAGGGTGTGACGACGTGGGTAACCTTGGATTGATTTATGAGCCACAACGACTACGCAATCCGGACCCACTATGTACGACCGGTTCTATCCACATCTGTCTAGATAATTCCTGGTGTTCATGGGCGAGCTAGTGTTCTGTTGGGTGACGATCTATTTCAAAGATGTGGTAGCAATGCGCTTGTAGAATAGACTAGAGTCCTAAATCGTGGTCACGATGCCACTACCTTCTCTCGTCCCCTCTCGGCCACACTTGCCCATTTTATTCCTATCGAAATTTCCTTGTTCTTCATACTCCACTCGGCAACAGCCGAATCGGGGTCAACAGTGGTAGGCAAGAACTTGGCCCCGCCCACGGGCTTGAGATCCAGATCGAAAAAAAAATTAGATCCCTTGAGTCTGTTCTCATTTGAGCTTCGACCGACCTTTGCGTCAGACGCAGGTTTGGTGCCGGCGGGAGGTAAAAGGGGCGTGTCGAGATGGTACCGTGAATCAACGGTAAAGATCAGCCGCCTGGCCTCGATGTCAAGCGTGCTTATTTCGTGTAAAGGTTTTGTCTACAACGACATAGGTTGGGAATGGTTAGTATGTTTCGCACAAAGCTTCGTCATTGTGGCATAGAGGGTAGGTGAGAATATAGAACAACTATCCAGAAACAGCATGCAGGGATAGAACGTGCGCAGGCTAGTGGGGATGATATGATATGCTTAGCCGTGTGTACCAAGATATGCAGAACATCGGGCGTAAGGGCTATTAGAAGACCAAGTTTAAGACTAAATGGGCAGGGTCAAATAGACCAATTGAGATCATGTCGGTGGTGGCGCACAGCAACCAATAGGCAGCCAAATGTAAAGGAATCATGAAAAATATGCAAAAGAACGAACACAGGGGCGCTAGGAACGTGCAATCGAGTGTGAGAAGAACCGGTAGAGGCGTGCGAGATGATCGGGATAGGGAGGGTGGGTGTGAGAAATGGGATGTTCCAGCGTCACGTCACGCTAGGGAGCCTGATTCGGAGTGAGGAGCTGGTAGGTTCCGAGCCTGGGAGTTGAACAAGCAGCTGCGATGCCGCCAGTGGGTGATCGAGCAGATTGAAATACTGGAGGATGACAGAAATAGATTACAGCGTAAGATACGGACGTACCAGGTCAGGAACGTTAATGGTTATACGGCAACCATCTCTTGTTGGCGACCAAGACCATGCCGGTGTAGTTGGTCCATCCACTTCATGAACGGGAGATGGTTTGGTTGCCCAAAAGGCAGGTATGCGGGCTGTCCAAGTTGAAATCGGACCCTTTGATTTGATGTTGGGTGTTCCGATAGCTAGTTTCGCGATGAGATGGGATCAAATGCGACTTGAACGAGACATACTGCGGCTAAGTTTGAATCCTGTAGTCTGCTCAATTCGAACAAGTGAAATCTCTACGCGATGTTATTTATAATTCAAGAAAATCTAGAGTACTTGCCTATGATAGTACGCCGGAGCTCAGAATCTTTGGTTGCTTTAGCACATAGATCAGGGTTGAAGATTGCGTCGAATACGATGCATGCCTGTCCAGCTGAAAAATACTAAATAAATATCACTGCAAGATTCGATATAGAATAATTAGTTGCCTTTATCGGTATCGTCACGGCGTTCACTCAGAAGAACGGGCACATTCCCATCGGCTGGAGGTACGGCGGAATCGTGACATATGTTCACAAATAGTTTGTGACCGTCCGGCAGGACGCGCGACTTGACACAGAAAGCTGAAGGGTGATTGGTGTGGATCCCAGGATGCAGGTCGCGACTCACCTGGATCCGGACTGAGCTCAACAGGGACTGCGCTCTGTCCGTGGGATGAGGGGGAGGCAGCCATGATGGTGGGTCACGTGCAAACAATATAAAAAGCGCTGGGTCAAGTCACATCTCAGCATCACTTCCTTTTCATCTTATTCTTCGTTTCATTTCATTTCAGACTTTCAGCTATGTCCAGCACCCCTTTCCCCGACGATGCTGAGCGCCTCCAAAAGTACATTGAGGATCGCCGCGTAATTGGCTACGACCCGCTCGTGCAGCCCGCCCTCCTCAAGCATGAGCTTCCCGCCTCGAAGCAGTCCCGGGACACCATTGCTCGCGCTCGCTTCGCTGCGTCGCGCATCATCGCCGGTCAGGATGACCGCCTGCTCGTTATCGTCGGGCCTTGCTCCATCCACGACCCCAAGCAGGCTCTCGAGTACGCTGATATGCTCCGGGCCAAGATCCCTGAGTGGGATGGTCTCCTCATCGTTATGCGTGCCTACTTGTAAGTTTTACTTATATTTCATACCACACGTCACTGAGTTCTCCACAGCGAGAAGCCCCGCACGACTGTCGGCTGGAAGGGTCTGATCAACGACCCCGATATTGATGGCTCTTTCCAGATCAACAAGGGTCTCCGCATTGCTCGTAACCTGCTCTGTGAGCTCACCGACCGTGGTGTGCCCGTTGGCTCCGAGCTCCTCGATACTATCTCCCCGCAATACATTGCCGACTTGATCTCCTGGGGTGCCATTGGTGCCCGCACCACCGAGTCCCAGCTCCATCGTGAACTCGCGTCCGGTGTGTCGTTCCCGATCGGTTTCAAGAACGGCACCGACGGCTCTGTCTCGGTCGCTGTCGATGCCATGCGCGCTGCCGCCTCCCCCCACGCCTTCATGGGTGTCACCGACCAGGGCTTGGCTGCCATCGTCAAGACCCGCGGCAACCAGGACGTTCACGTCATTCTCCGCGGAGGTACCAAGGGCCCCAACTACTCGGCCGAACACGTCCAGCCTGCCGCGGCCGCCATCCGCAAGGCTCGTCCGTCGGATCACCCCTCGCTCATGGTGGACTGCTCGCACGGTAACTCGAGCAAGGACCACAACAACCAGCCAAAGGTCTGCGCCGATATTTGCACTCAGCTTGAGGCTGGCGATACCTCCATCACTGGTGTCATGATCGAGTCCAACATCAACCCTGGCCGCCAGGACATTCCCGCAGATGGCCCTGCCGCTCTCAAGTACGGTGTTTCCATCACCGATGCTTGCATTGACTGGGACACCACCGTCGATACTCTCAACGCGCTCAACCAAGCCGCTAAGCAGCGCCGTGCTTTCCTCATCGAGCAGCAGTTCGCCAAGAAGGCGTGATCGGACTTGACTTTTTTGACGCATGTATCCCATATAGACGCATCTTATATATATAATGCTGAATTCTTGAAAAAAATACTTGGTAGCCAGATGTGAAAGTTTCCGGGCGACTTGAAGTAGCACGACCTACGCGTTCCATTGATTTACTTTGGTGGCGGAAAATCCTCTGGGTATATGCTGGCAGTACGGAGATAATCGGACAATATACTCCCGCAATGTCTACCACCATGCTTGTCTACGTGTCTCTCTAAGCAGGTTCTTCTACAGGAATTGGGCTCATAGACTTGGCTTCGCTCGAGTGTCATTGTGACTTCAAACGAGTCAGAAGATCCTCGCCGCAAACTAGCTCCCGGTGAGGTATTAGGACTTCATGATACTAAACCAATCGTCGAACACCCTCCCTGGTTTGCGCAAATGACCCGCTAGGAAACTGACCATCACATCCACTAATGTTACTGAGCCCTAACAATACGAAGGCCAAGGTTTAGCCGTGGGTAGTTTATGACGTTTGTCGTGTTAAAACAACGATTATAGGCAATCCGTGAAGAAAGTGGGAATAGTGCATATAGTCTCCGTTTAAGACAGGTAGCAAAGGCTTATGGGTAGAAAATATTTCTTGCGTCTCGAGTGCAACTGTTCGGCTAAGCCTGATAAAGGCGCGGTTGAGTGGATGTCCCAATTTGCTCTGTATTTAACCGGCCATTTAAGATTGTCATATTTTAAAGATTTCATTACACATGCATAAACATCAAACCACATCATTATTCAAAAAAATAGGCTAAATGGCATCCACCCCCAAGCTTGCCAACAATCTTCAGTCCATCTTGGATGATACTCGTCCTGGATTGGCATGTAGCCATGTAATCCGGTTGCAGCATTCGCCGCGAGCAGCATCAGCACCCGCTCTCTAGTTGTCACTGCGCTTAGCTTTTCTGCATCTGTGTTTTGCTTAACCATCCTCTTCTCTTTCATCATGTTCGCCCTTTCTTCCTCTACTAGTACTCGAATGTCACGAAGTGCGTCTGGACTGGGAAAGCAGAACCGGGATAGATAAAACCCAACGGCGCGAAGGAGTTCACGTTCCCGTTGTAGCCATCCACTTCGCCGGGGTGCATTGGGTCGTATTTCTTCCCCTCGACAGTGTCGTATGATCGCAGCCTTTAGATCTCCCGCGCTTACACCAACATACCCTCCCAGGTCTACCTCCAGAAGATGACCCTCGATATGCCCATTTCCCGCTTCCCGTAGCACACCATCCCAAGAGCCAGCCACAGCGCTCAGCAAGCTTCCCTTCACCAACCCACCACGAGCCTTCTCTCCAACTCGACCTCCGAAGTTGGGGAATAGCTGGGCATAGAAATCTCTTGCAAGCCGAATATCTCGGAACACAAGTGTACGTGGGCCAGATGCAGTATGGTGCCCAGCCAACGGCAACTGAGGTGCCTCGAGCGGATAATTTGGGTGACTCGAGTCGGAATGTGGTGAATACAGGTCTACTCCAGTCTGAGTGAGCGCATGAAGCCCGGCATGAAGAGGCAACGCTTGTGCTTTGTCTGCGGTGAGACACTCTAGCAGAGCCTGATGAAAATATGTTCTGCGCGCGGCATCGGCTCGTGTAGGGTTTTCTGGGATACGACAAAGTCGGTCTGCCCATGCCACAAACATCGGCTCGTTTGAAAAGCTAACAATAAACCGGTGCAAGTCGTTTTGAGCACCCACCCCCTTGAGCCCCGCTGAAGCCGGAAAGTCTAGCGCAGAAGGTTCGCCTGCATGTGCTCCTGCACGGACAAAAATACTGCGAACTCCTCTCGGGTCCTCCATGTAGCTTAGAAAGCCAGTGCGTCGCTTAACAAAGAGGGTTTGGTGATGGAGAATGTTCTCTCTATGAGCACGGACACCAGCCACGTCCACATAATATGGCCAGTACCGCGGTGAATCGACTCGAATTGACTGGAGCGCACGGACGTCGGGGATGAGTGTAGGCGTCATCAAATGATGCAAAACCGGTGGGTCGGCCGCAACCTTGACTTTGACCGGCAGATAAACCGTCTCTCCAGTGTCGGCATCTCGAGCAACAAGACAACGAGGCTCAGCGGCCAAAACCCATAGATGTCTCAAGAGTTGGAGGTGGCCGCGGTTGTCGGCTGACGTGAGTGGGAATCGAGGGTAAAAAGCAGCGACAAGGCAAGCGATAGAGGCGTTGGACGAGCTAAGAGTGTATCTCCCTCCGCCAAGGAAGAGCAATCCAAGCGCAAGGCTGGTGCACATCGGAGAACCAAATTTGAATCCAGGACCGAATCGGCCGTATGCGACGCGGAGGCGACGAAGGGTCGTGAGTTCGCCAGTACCAGCCATGACCATAGCCAGTGCCAATGCCAGGATATTCAGCGTTTCTCTCATCGCACTTCTCTTGACCTGCCCTTCATATGTTGCAGCTGCACCCCAAGGTCTATAAGCGGCACTTCAAATAAGAAAAGTTACTCACTGGGCTGTGTAACATGTTTGGTGAAGAAATCGAACCAATACGCAATCACTCCGTACGCCTTTTCATCCGTCGTTCCAGCGTACTTCAGCCCAATTGCAAAGCAAGCCCCAGCGATGATATGGTAATGCGCTAAATCGACTGATTCGTTCAAACTACGATCCAAACGCTCGGCGCCCATAGTCGGCAATCGTTCCTGCACCCAATCCAAGCTTGGCTTGATCCCATCCCACATGACCAATGCCCGACCGAGCGTGCGCACCAACAGTAAATTCGGCTGAATCCGGTACAACGCCATGGGGGTATCCGGCAGCTCCAGCAAGTCTGCAATGTCCGTTCGGCCGGTTCGAAGGTACATGAGTGCGAGTGCTATCGTGGCTGCTGGAGAAGTTGTGTTTATATCGAAAGTTGGCTTGTCTTCTGCCGGAGTAGGGCTCGCACCCGAACGTGCTGGTTCGCCTTGGATGAGTACCCTGAGTCGGGCGAGCATTTCCATATCCACTGGGCTCGTTGCACGCGCACCTGCCCCGAGCATAATCATGCCAAACGATAGAGCAGCGCTCACTGAATACGCCTCGGCGTCTTGTCCGTCCAACTTGCCAATTTCGCCTAGCATCACTTCGGCCATTCGTCGATCGCATGTGCCAAGGTACAAGAGCCCAACGCCGGAAAGTGCGGCAATCTGGGTTGCGTGAGGGATATTCAATTCGGCTGCGCGGGGAGGAAGGAGTGCCGGAATGTGCACGCATAGAAGCTTTGTGGTCGCCTTGTCTGCTGAACCCATATGTGCCGCCGCGAGCCCAAGCAAAACTCCCATGGACGTGAGCTCATGTTTAGGCGTAAGATATCGGAACGTGTGCCAAGTAACCATCGAACGCAAATGCCCTGTAAGCCCGAGCCCGTACAAAAATCCAGCGTGCTCAGCCGTAAGCTCGTTGGGTCGGTTGAAAGTGATCCAAGAACTATCCACGCTTCCAGACGAAGGAGAGATTCGCAAAGCAGCCGCAACGCCATTATGAAAGTTGGCAAACTGGAAGCAGTCGATTGGGATTCGATTGGCTTCAGGTACCACGGTGACATTTTGTGGGTACATCTTGACGGAAAGTTCGATCTTGGGTATCGTGTACACGTCGGTCATGACAGTAGGTACGGACCCAAACGTATACGCTCCTCGTCCAAAAGCGAGCGAAAATGTCCGTTCAGCGATACAGTGCGCAACTTGTTGGTTTTCTACAGCTTGATCGTGCTCGCTGGTCTCGAGGTGAGCATATGCCTCTTCCTCATACAAATAAAGCTCACCTCAACTCTGGGCGCTCTTTCAGCTTGATGACGACCACCCTCGACGCGCTCAGCATCTGTTCGACCTCTCTCAGTCTCTGGTCGTTCCCGAACCTCACGTCCGTGAACCCTTTCAGTCCAAGTTCAGTTCCACTATGCTCCCAGGTATGGCCTTGAGCGACCGCCTTGGCTTCTCTCTCCAGCTCATCCGCCGTTGCGCGTACGTCCAAATTAGCCTCCTAATGACCTAGGTCAATATACTGCGAGATCAATTCAAGAAAAACGCACCATCCTCGCCCGTCGCTCATTAGCCCCACCAAACGTAAACCCAGACGCCTTACCGCTCCGCATATGTGCTAAATCCCTCCGCTCAATCAACGCATATGACTCGGCACTCATCTCACTCGGCGGATTCAGCTGACAACTTCTCAGTGCCTCGCGGATAGGTGCACCAATTCCAATGGGAAGCCTCGTGATTGCTTGTGCGATATCTCCCTCCTCGTTGCTCGCAGCCAACAGCGCTGCAACAGCTCCTACAGCTCGCGCTCTCTGATCACCTATAGCCGCATCACACAAGACGTTGAACACGTCGTTCCACAAGTGGATACGCGACATTGGGTCCCGTCGGCCGTACTCGAGAGCGGGCGAGAGTTTAAATATACGTGTAAGCTCGGAAAGTTTATGAAACGAGGTTCGACCATGGGGCACGGCGAGAAGAGTATAAAGGTGGGAAAGAATATCAGGTGGGGCAAGGATCCGCTCATCGTAAAGGTAAGGTTCTAAAAAACCAACAACATTTGGTTAGAATGAAACCCCACTCTGTAGTCCATGTACCTACCATTGCCTACACACCGCCTCCAAGCCTCATCTGCATCACAGCACATCCGACTCCAATAATCTACGTAATCCGCCCTGACCCACCTTGCTAACCTCAACACCAGCCCACCCATATCTGCAAGTCGGTTCATTTGAGTCACATCCGCCACTAATGTCTGAGCAGCTAAGTGCAGAGCGAGCATTGCGCTCGCTAAATGCGGAGAGGATGGACTGGTCGTGGGTGGAGAAGAGGGTCGGAGAGCATCGAGGTTTGGTTCAGGTAATGCCAAACCAATCGAAGTAAACATTTGTTCATCCCGAACCCGAGTGTGCGTTCGACTTTGAGAAAGCGCTTCCCATGCCGTTCCGCCTTCTCTCCTTGTTACAGCATGCTCCTGAGGCCCAACGAAAACTTCACAAACTGCGTCTCCAAAACACTCGAACTCTGTCCTCTCATCACTGCCCAAAGCCTCGAGCCATCTTTTCCGAACCGCCCACCCCTCGTCCTTTGGCACGACTCTCGCAAGTGCCTCAAACCCGAGTTTAACAACCCAATCCTGGGGCGTTAGATCGAAACTGGCTCGTGCACGAGTTCCGTCGTCAAATACGAGAGTAAGACTCGACCCAACGGGGTCCTCAAACCCGATTGGTTTTCGAGAGAGCGGGTTGAGGTCTATTATACTGTGAAGCGAAGATGAAATTGAGGGTGTGGGTGAGGCAATGTGCATTGACGAGGGAGAGTTTGAGCGGGAGTAGGCAAACGTCGTTGAGTGGTCTTGTAGTTGGTGAGTCGGAACAGCGCCAGGAGGGATGAGGGTGATGTCCAGTTCCCGAAGGTCCCAGGGGATAACTTTGATAGATCCATCAGTAGTGATGGCCACCAAGTCTTTGATGCCTGCCCGAGTGACTACAAGAGAGGTTATGGCACGCGCAGGGAAACTTGTCAAGTGTGTAGAAGAGACCACAGAGTGTTGTCGATTCAAAGAAAGTAAATGAAGGGTATGTGATGGCAAGAGAATAGCAAGCGCGCAAGTCTCTCCACGAGCATCAAAAGGGTGGATCGTTATTTGCGACGCATGATGAGAGCTATTAGACATCCATTAGTCCGTTTCATAAGAAATAAAGCAAAAACATACTCATGTTCGGTCAAATCCATATGCGTGATATGCTGCAACCAAACATGTGGACGCATGCTACTATCTCCAACTCCACCACCAGGAATATCATCTTCCTGTCCACCAAGATGAATTCGATCGACCGCAATTGACAAATCGCTCCTCGACATTGGCGGCAAATGTGGCATCGAAATATTCTGCCCTGACCCTCCACCGTACCCAACGCCATCCTCCGAATCAGGACCAAGCGGGATTCGGTCTAGACGGTCATTCATGACTCGCTCCCTCGCTTTTCCCGCAGCCAAGGAGCCAGCGCCTTCAGCTGGTTTTCGAAGTGCATATCTCCAAATCGTCAATCTCCGTTTTTGGTGGTTGTGCGAGACAAGGAGGTGGAGGTCTTGGTCCGAGACAAATAAGACTCGATCGGACGGGTGAAGTCGGACGGAAGGGATTGGTTCAATAATTGGGTGTGGGGTATCGGGACCTATGATAGTCCTCGCACAGCCGACGATTTTGAATTCGTCCAAAGGACTAGAGAGAGAAAACAATGTTGGCAGAAGCGGCGTTCCGAGCAGGCTAGCCTCGTCAATCTCCTCTCGCTCTTGAGCGCGCTGAACAAGTAAGCCAGTGGGCGCAATGTCCCAAGCCCTCCTAACCAGGAACGGCAGGTTAATCGTATGCTCCACGCCTGTCCTAAACAAAACCTTTGCGATATCTCGCAAAAACACTACAAGCGCTCGACTCGCTCCTGGTTGCTGGTTTTGATCGTCTTGGGGGGCCGTCATACGTTGGCGTTGGAGGAACTGAAAGAATGGACCAAACGTTGCATTGTCCGCTGCCGATTGATGGTGAGGGAGAGTGGGTTGGGGAGAGCCCGAGAGAGACGCGTCGTCTGGATGAAACCAGGCCCAGCAAGCCCATTGGATATCTTGTCCTTCGTGTGTAAAGTCCCATTTACGACGTAATATCCCGCCGACGCTCCACACTACCGCTCGGCCGTTCCAGTGCAATCCCTCTTCGCCTTCGTCTTTTACCGGAGAAGGTCCCAGAACATGTCGGATGGCACTCGCAGAAGACTGATTTGGTGCAAAGACATTTCGGAGACAACGAAGTAGCTCAGATTCACCTGTGGTGTCGTCTTGGATGTATGTGTCGTTTTGAGATTGGAGACAGGACTGGGCAAAATTAGGTGGTGCGCTTTGGAGGGCGATTCGAATAGACATGGGATGGTAACGGCGGAGCGGATGTAACACTAGCGTGAGTCACGTGAAGCGACGGTTGAGCCCCTGACCCCTGGTTTCGTATTTTGGAGATTGGTTATACGAGGATTGGGCAACACCAAACATCGTATCAAATATCGTTTTTCCCCTTGAGTATTAAGCTAATCCTCTGTGCCTGTGGATAAAGAGGATTACCATGCTTGCGAAACGATTCTTAAGGCTGGCGGAGAGCTACTGCGACCCCGAACGGTATGAACAATATACATAATATTTCAAAGATGGCCAAGATTTAGGAGGCACGATATGGCCATACTTGGCAGACAACAGAGGTCTTGACCAGGGAGACTGTCGCTACTTCTTGCAAGTTTCCTTGGTATCTATCGCAGGTTCTAAACCAATTGATGCAAGTAACGGGGTGGGACATTGAATTCATATATCCTTGAGGATTTATTCGGATTCGCATATGCATTTATCCTTATCGCTATGTGCTGCGGCAACAACAGTGCAAGACACAATCCATACTGGGAAGCTAGATGACGTGAGCAATAAGGCGAGTTTCAGGCGGATGATTAGTAGAATATCACATGCCACCCTGCTAGCTGCCGGAGCGACGACAAAGACCGGGTGGAACATTCAACAGCGACAAGGACTTGGCGGGCGACGGGGAAAGCAGGCTTCTAAGAAACCCGAAGACGCGGAAGGCATGCGATCGGATGCAGATGGGCGTATAAGACCACTGAGCTAAATGCGGTGATCAGTACACATCCATCACTTACCACTTTACTATGGGTCTCAAAGCTGTCGTTCTCGGTGCTGCAGGAGGTATCGGCCAGCCCCTCTCTCTGTTGCTCAAGGCCAACCCGGCCATCACCGAGCTTGGACTGTTCGATATTGTCAATACTCCCGGTGTCGCCGCCGATCTTTCGCACATCGACACTCCTGCCATCGTCACGGGTTATCTCCCACCGGACGGTGGACTGGGCAAAGCTCTCACGGGGGCCGACCTCGTTGTTATCCCGGCCGGTGTCCCACGTAAGCCTGGTGTATGTCTTTCTGCTTATTCATTTCGTGCATAAGCTCACATCCGTATAGATGACTCGCGACGATCTATTCAAGGTGAGCACATAGACGAACCCCAGGCCCCGAGCCCCGCTGATTCCCCGCACAGATCAATGCGGGCATTATCCGTGATCTCGCGATTGGTATTGCCACAAACGCCCCAAAAGCATTTATCCTCGTCATTTCCAGTATGTTTTATTTTTATACATATTAGTCGCGTCGCTCACGCGTCTATAGACCCCGTAAACAGCACAGTCCCCATCGTCGCCGAAGTCCTCTCCAAACATGGCGTTTTTAACCCCAAACGGTCCGTTTGATCCTTATTCCCATCTAACTCTAAACCCTAACAAATGAATAAGATTATTCGGCGTAACAACTCTCGACGTTGTACGCGCCTCGACATTCATCGCCACACTCGCAGGCGAGCCGTCGAAAGCTCCATCATACACCGTCCCCGTTGTGGGTGGCCACAGCGGTGTCACGATCATCCCCCTCCTTTCCCAAGCCAAACCCTCTCTCCCATCCAGCGCATCTCAATCCGAAATCGAGGCCCTCACGAACCGCATCCAGTTTGGTGGAGACGAGGTCGTCAAGGCCAAGGATGGTGCCGGAAGCGCGACACTCAGTATGGCGTATGCTGCGGCCGAGTTTACCAATGCGGTATTGAAGGGACTGAAGGGCGAGGATGTCGTCGTGCCGAGTTATGTGCATCTTGGTGCGGATCCAGAGGGTGCCAAGGAGCTCTTGAAGGAGATTGGAGGCGATTTGACGTATTTCTCGACAAACATCAAGCTCGGGGTAGGCCATCTCCTAACCTATGTGTTCGTAATGCCCTACTAATCCCTAAATGTAGCCTAATGGGGTAGAGAAGATTCTTCCTCTCGGAAAGCTCAGCGAGTACGAGCAGAAGCTCGTCTCAGCTGCTACCGGAGAGCTCAAGGATAACATTAGCAAGGTGAGCTTGTCTATTTAGCCATTCAGTTCCTACTAACGGTGCATCTATAGGGCGTGTCCTTCATCGAGGCTTCGAAGCTGTGATCTCCAGCGACTATATAGATATATTTGTATTCATGGCTGTTTTGAAGAAATTAAAGCAAATACAACAAGGGGTCTGCACGATTCTTTAATTTACACATTGGACGTTCTCGGACTCCTCGAAATGCTCGGCATACGGACTCGATCATTTCAAGCTGCCTGATTGACGATTACCTAACCCAGTCCCACGCCACCATTCGACTGTCCTGGTCTCAACCACCACATACATAATCCATATCTTCAAATTTCCGCGTGAGAAAAAGACGAACGAGCTCAGCGCGACATTAAGAATATGTGTCCAATTTTGTACGACTTTTTTAACCGGCCAAGTGAAGTGAGAATGAGAAATAGGGGCTCGGGTCTGGATCCTGGTGAGTGAGTATTGATTTATTTTTAGAACTATGCATCTTATTTCACCGCGAAGTATTGTAGGCCATTGAAAAGGGAAGCCCCTGAGGCTTGGCGTCGCGTGCTCAATATCTGCTCTAGGGGTGTTTGTTTATTGTGGTCTAGCAATAACACGGGGTGGTATATAGGCAACGGTCTGCCGAACTGGTTCGGATTCGTACTCGAATTTTTGCCCCGCTCGTTTTTGCTCTGCCCTACACTGAAGTCAAGACGACAACCGAGTATTAGAATTGTTTTTTCGCAACTTGATCGAACAACCTACAACACCAATACGCCTACTTTTATATATATCACCAACCCATACTCTACCCCATACGACACACCTATCCCACATCATGATGGAATCCAAACCCGAACACGCTTTCAATTCGGTCGTATTCGTTCTCATCCTACTCGCGATGTTTTCGACTATCACTCCAGATGTGCTCGGAGCTGTCAAACTCGCTCTCGAGATTGCTTTCCACTATGTGAGTCCAATGTGTCCAACTCACATAGTTATCCATTAATTATGTACAACCTGCAGAATTATACAATGAAGCGCGAGATACCTACTATCACCGACGATATGTACAACCGCGTTTTATTTTATTTCCAACCTTTGGCCGAGCTTGCGGAGCAACGTGGATATCCGGCTAAGAGAATGGACAAGAACAGGATGACCAAGGAGGTAAGCTCAATATTCGTTGTGTTAGCTTTGACGTGAAGTTGACGTTTGGTGGTGCAAAAGGAGATACGCCATATGTTATCTGTGATCATAGAGCCCTTGCTCTATACACGAACCGTAAGCTCATGTTAGGCCACGTTGTGTGCATCATGTGTGCTGATAGAGCGTTGTAACTTAGGATGATGAGCTGTTCGACCTCGAGATGACGGTCCAGGACGGTGACGAATTTTTAACATGGCCAATCAAAAATCTCGAGGTCCTGTCCGTACTCTGGACGCAACAGCAAAAAAACC
>JAYRCO010000473.1:0-24531 GCA_037042815.1 Ceratobasidium papillatum
TGGCTTACGAGAATATCCACTAGTTCCTCCAACTTTGGGGCCTCGACCGCTGGAAGAAAACAATCAGGTACAGATACCTCAAGTTGGAAGCACCATACTCACGAAGTCATATAAACACTACATACATTTGGTTAGCCAACATGTTATGTTTCTAGGGGTGTGAATCTTACTAGTTGCGGGCGAATGTAATAGTATCCGAAGCCCCAGTAAAGTAAAGAGCCCAATAATGACGACCTAAAACATCAGCGTGCTCCAATCAGTCAAAAGTGGCTGCTGCAAGTGTCAATGGCGCGACTTGCCATTGCATGTAGCACTATACACCAGTGAGATTTATTAGATCCAGTGAATGTGATTGTCCGAGTTACTTACGAATACGTGCTGTATAGCGTTGCCGCAAGAAGTTAGCGATCGTTCAGCAGTGTTTATAATAGCAGCACTGACCCAGATCCTTCGAAAACGTTGTCTGAAATGGTGACGGATTGTGCGGCGCCGTATCCCTGTGTTAGTCAGATTAAGTGATGGGTTACGAATATTAGAAAGGCCCGCATACAGTCACGATCATTTGTCTCCCAATGTTCTTGATCTACAGGACACGAACTTAGCGGAGCACCAAATTATGAACTCACAAAGACTCACGTAGTTATGGTCGATCTAGTTTCCGGTACAACGCAATTGGTGAACACGATTATTACAAACATATTAGAACGTACCCAGATTTTGGAGCCACCATCAATGGTGATAGCGTCTCCGCCCCAGACAAACTGAGCATTGAGGTCCGAAATGCGAATGTTTTGGATAATAATGTTACTACCCCCAGCAATACGCAAACCTTTCCCCTTGCTAGAAAGTTCCACTACTCAATACATGGTAGCATATAATCTCAGCCAACTTACATTCCACCTGCACTCCCTTTGCCCAATAAAGTCTTATTGGAGCCAACAGTTATAGCCGAGACGGCAGCCTTCTTGTATGTAACAGTGGACTATGTACGACAGTCAGCAATCGTTTGTCAATGCATGGTGAGTTCAGTTAACCTTGGCGGCATTTGGGTACTGGCTCTCGCACCAGCTGTTCTACAGGCGAGGGTCAATAGACAGAAAGAAACGCTCCAAACCGAACGTACAGCATCAATCGCAAGCTGAGGATTTGGCGAGCAGGTCCAAGGTGCGCAAGCCGTGCCGGTGGTCGATCCCTGCATCAAACCATACTGATGTTCATGTACCATCTTATGAAGATACTGTTCAGCATACCTCAGTGTCGGTAAAGTCAAAAATCTTGTCGAGCAGAATAGTGCGAGCAGTGCTGTCCCCCAGCCTTATCACAGTAGTTAGTAAAACTGTCAAATGTTTCTGTCAAAACATACCAGCTAACTAGTTGACTAGTCGAAGTGGGAACAGCAGCGGCAGCAGATCCACCACCGGTGGTCCCGCTGCCATATCCAAACGCAGTGCCTACAGCATTGGCCCCACGAATGCAGAGCAAAGCTGCAACGATAAATTCTACAAGCGCTGGCATAGTAAATAATGAAATCGGGGGGTTAGTTCAAGTAGTATAGTGTCTTGCCAGAACTCATTATCACCTTTTATACTCTAGCTCACGAGAGCGGGCCGCAGATTCCACCTAGTTGCGTAAGGTTATTTCAGCTATATGAAGAGCGAGCTGTTACGAGAACAGAAGATACACTTCGAGCCATTTGAAGATACCATATTCGAAGCTCAACTGTCGGAATGATTGAACACATGATGCTGTAGCGGCCCGGGGATGATTGCATTCAGACTGTTCCCCGAGCGGCCTAATCAGTATTAGTATCATGTGAGGTGAGCGAAGAACAAGCAACTGGCTCGTTCGAAGACAACGTTGCATAGATAAGCATGGTAAGCTAAGACTCGTGAGCCTTGCATCCGCGGAGCAACTATTCGCGAACCAGCTGTTGATATTTCAGTAGCGACCGCCACAGACAAATATGGGTTGAAATCTCGAGTAGGTCGGGACAATTCGGCAACCTCCTCTAGCGGACCAGTACATCGCATGCCTAAACCCTGGTAGGTTACTTCGAAATCTCCATTTGCGCGCCGGTTCAATGGTTGGAATCTTGAAAGGTCACACATTACCGAAAAAGATATTGCTATCGCATCGGAGAGCTTGACGAAAAGCGGCAGTTGCCTCGCTACTACCACGAGATAATATCGATGTTTCCGCGTTAGGATAACCGGGCTTGGTGAGGGTTGAATACAAAAGTATGTGTTTATTTATAGATTGGCAATATCATTCACGTGACCTGCCTGTGAGCTTGGCAGTGATTTAACAGCATATAAGGCCGTAAATTTACTGTGTGATTTTAATCAAACGTGAATCATGCTAAATTTATGTAGCATACATACAGAGAGCGGATATAGGTAAACACATAAGACGTGGGAGCTTTGATATTAAGTAGTTGCTTTCAGTTTTACGCAGCGACCGGTCGGATCAAGCCAAGTAGCCATCCGGCCATATGGACTCTCATTCTCACCTTCACGCCGACGCAAGAGCTGCGCATCTTCTAACGAGATGTTGCCACCTCCTGTTGATGCACCCCCTTTCATATCCAAGGCACGAAGCGCAGTAATCTACAAACCGCAGCGGATTAAAAACATTCAAAATGTGACGAACAAGACTTACGAGGGCAGTGTGAAGTTTATCGAATCGTTGAAGCACCTTTGTCACGTTCAAGACAAAATGATTCTGCTTAGACAATAAATCTGAAGGCTCACGACACCAGTCTCCGACCAATTTCCCTAAAACAAGAACAGCTTCCATACACTCTTTGAGAGCGTTTCCAACTCCGCGCTGTCGTGCACGCAAAAGGCAAGCTTCAAGCATCCGGTCCATTGTCATTGATAGATGAGCATGGACGGCAAAGATGTCTGAAGCCAACTGATCCTTTTTGGGGTCCCGTCGCGGTGTGGGTTCGTCACTGCCCTCGTCGTCACGCTGTATTTCATGAAGCGCAGCAAGGAAGGCGTTCCAGTTTGCCCCTATAGCAATATCCGTTACATAGCCAACGAGGCTACTAACAAACGATTGGATTTTGAACCGAGCAAGGAGAACTACTGGGGGATAGTTTGATCCTGGCTGAAACATTGTGTTGAATAGCATTTTTGTAACCGTTTCAACTACCAGTGAATCGGGTTAACATGATTCTCGCATCTGTGATGCACATGACGTACCTCGAAGGAGTCTCAGCAAAAAGGTGAAGATTCTATGCATCTTTTGCCGGATTTCAGTTGTCAAAATGACATCGATGGGGTCAGGAGGCTTGTAATCTAGACACAAGAAATCCAGCGCTCTGAGCGAAATTAATATGTCGTTTAGCGATTTATCTAATCGCAAATGACTTACTCGATAGCTATAGTAAATGGTGTTCGGTTAATCATACTATTTGTGTACGCAAAATAAACATACCATTCGGGTTCAACCAGCGTGCTCGTCCTTCAGCACTTTCCTCTTCCAAGTCCCTTAAAATAAATCCTAGCCTCCAAGACGTCTCCTTCAGTACCGCCCCATCCTGATCTTTCTCCGCAAAATCGGAATCATCGTCTGATTCAGTCGTGAGCGTTGCTCCCCATCCAACCTCCAAGGCATCGTCAATGACATGTCTCAATCTCAAGCCAAGCTCTGCCCCTCCAGGTGGCCACGACCCCGGTCCGCCTCGCTCGCTCAGTCCCACTGCAAGTCCTACACCCCACTCTCGATGGCGACCTTCTCGTTCGGCTCGTTCGTCCGCAATCTGATCCCGCGTAGAATCAATAATACCGAGCCGAATTCGGACACCAGCTCGAACACCGCGCCCTACCGCGGTGCTCACAGTTGCAATACCGGACTCTTCGAAGAGTGCTCCACGGAGACGGGACCAGAAGACTTGATCACCTCCCAGAAGAAACCCACGGACGACACGAAGATGTGTTTTGAATGCAAGCCGGTTGGTGAACACGCGAAGTAGAGCTGAACTGATGAGACGCGAATGAACAAGTGGTAGAGCGAGGAGAGTGGAATCAACAACAAGGGAAAGCGTAGGTGCAGAAAAGGGTAGAGCAGTTGGGCCTTTGGAGATAAGCTGGCAGTTGAGTGTGTCTTTGGTAGATGCCGGGATATGGGACCCTGGCGGTTGATCAAAGACACTGAACATGGCTTGAAGCTCAGGCTTGTATGCGCGTGTTGCGTTAGGATTTAGAGCTACTTCGTCAACTTGGGGCGCAAGGATTGTTTCGTCGAAAGTGTCTTCTTGTATCGACAGATCGTCGTTGTCTGACCCGGCCAGACTGGCCGTTTGGCTGGCTGAATCATACCAGACATTCAGCGCTCGTCGAAGAATTTTGGTGTGATTTCGAGTACGAGCATCGATATTGTGTAAATCCTTGTCTGTCCAGCCCCAATCAGGGCTTTCCCAAGACCAGAGTTCTTTTTGGCAAAGTGGATGACCTGGATCAGCTCTTTGTAAAATGTCTAGTGCTCGAGCAGCGTTTTCGAGAGTGGTCCTAGACTGGGCAGAAAAGAAGGAAGGTAGAGTGATTCTGTCATCTACAACAAGGCTCTTAGATGGATGGAAGGATCCAGTAGCAAGTCCAACCGTCATAGCTAAAGAATTGTTAAACTCTTGGCTAGATGCAGATAGAAGATATACGAGTATAGCAGGGATACGGTACGGCGCTGAATATTTAAACGCATGATCTAGAGCCAGAAACAGGTGATCCAATAGCTTTTCTTGCGTGTGAGGCAGTTTCGCAAATGGTGGCGACTCGTCCATAGGCTTTGTAAAGTTCAATTAGAGACGACTAGTAAATTGGCAAATTCCATGCTTACGCAAAGGCATAACTTGGCTAAGGTATCTAGTTCACACCGAACGCCGTTGAAAGCTGTTGACAAACGTGCGAGTGTTGTGATCGTCAGAGTTGCGGGCAAGAGATTTGTTAGGTCGGACTGGATGAGGCCAGTGACAGACTGTAGAGAGTATGCGAGCGCGCGGGCGGTCGGGATCGCAGATCTATTGAACATTGAGCTGAGGTTTATGGGATATTTGCCAGTACATACGGTCTTTGCAATGTGGCAATGATGTTGTCGATGCGACGTAAAAGTCCACCAATTTGTAAGAAGGGTTCAACCAGGCTATTATTTCGTTGATTTTAGGTTGGTATGTATCAAGTATTCAGTTGTACGACGCACCTCATTGTAGTCTCCTCGCTCAACTCTCCAAGGATCAGTACAGTATTCTCAGATTCGCCCCCTTTCTCTGGTCTAATGAAGAATTCCGCCACATCCTCGTCCCATCCAAATAGCAAGGATGTCGCACCAAGTAAAGTGGTTCTCAACGAGAGCAGCAGATCTGATGGCGAAATAAATCGACGCGTCGTATGCGAATCTGATTCCAACCGAGGTTGGACACTATACACATGTCAGCCAACCATATCGTCAACGATTGCCCGATGGAAGTAAACACACTGGTAACGCGACGCGACAAATACGCGTGCCGGTTGTTCAGACAAGAATGCACCACGAGTGGCAGGACCATGTGCAGGAGCATCCCAAGAGAATGTCTAAATATCTACAGTTTTACTACAGTTTCGTTTGCTCCTACAAAGATGACGCACTCGATTTTGGGCAATACCCTCGTTTGGCTTTGTGGTCCACACATCGAGTGATTCGCTATCAGACAACACATCTTCCAAGGCAGCCAGTTCCGGCTCGTCCAAAATTAAAGAATTGATAGAGGCTCCTGTCGCCGACGCAGGTACAGATTCCAGAAAACCAGCCGACTTTCTGATAGGATCAAGCGGAGGAATAGTAAACCGATTATCCTTGGACAAACCCTTTACGTCGATTGCGAACATAGCTTCTAGTTTATGATTCCATGTAGGCTTTGGTCTTATCTATCCCTATAGAGATGTAATATCGCTCCAAAAAAGTAAAGGTGTCAGTTAACCTTCACATCCCTAGAATCACGTGCCAAGTGGCCAAGTATCACATGTTTCGACGTCTGACCTTGGTACGCGCCCAAAGATGAGATCGACGGTCTTCATGCCTGTATTCTTATCCTTACAATAACACCCCTTGCCCACAACAACCACTAGATGATTGATCATATACTAGGGCGCCCGTCGCCGAGTTGGAAACGAACACAGGTGAGGAGATGTACAGCTGTCGGTAGTGCGTCATAGCTCAAGGGTGTGGCTAGATATTCCTTGTATTATTCTTTTGGACATGGAGACTTGCGCGAGGGAATCGAGACGGTCCGCGAGTACTCTGGATAAGGAGGTTTAATAGGATGTTGAGTGAGTTGATTATATACTCTCCCGCCCGCCATGAAATTACACCATGCTGATACGCCACGTTTCAGCGAGATTCACACCGTGGCAAATCATTGTTGGAGTACTCTCGACGTTGTACGCAGCTCGTCACCTTGACAGTATAATCGGGCTAGGATGTAGGTGTCTACCACCTCTGTTGCACTACCCCGCACTCAAATTGACCCGTTATGGTATCAAGCACCCGAACCCCTTGCTCGATTAGTGAGTGCCACGTTCGTAATGCGATACTTCCTGTACTGATCACTGGCATACCAGTACTCTCGCTCATATTATCGAGCCACCTGGCTCGCCACCGGTCTAGATGCTGGGCACGCCACGGCTATGAACATCCGGCCTAAATGGCTACGTGACATAGCATCCATGTTGTTTTCAGTCTATTACATTATCTATGCAAACGAGGCCGATGAAAAGGTGCGCCATCTCCGTCTCTCCTGATACACGCACCGGGGACTTATGTTAGTGATTACCAGCTAAGGAAGTACCGAGCAACAGCCTCCATCGAAATGCTTCGCATGACTTGGGAAAAGTCGTCCAAGAACCCATGGATCCGAGCACTCAGCTCGTCAGATCGACCGAGCCTGCCCGTTACCCGCAAGCTCGTGTTTGCCCGACCCGGAAGCGAGCATGCGATCACGGCCTGGCTATTTTTCTCGCACCCAGCACAGGATTTGAAGAAACAGCGCGAACTGATACTCGACTTTCCTGGAGGAGGGTTCATTAGCATGAGTCCGTTGGACCATGAGGAAAGGTTGAGGAGGTGGGCGATCCGGACTGGTCGACCTGTGTTGTCGGTGGATTACCACAAGGCACCTGAATGTAAGTGGCTGGGCAATAATTTAGTTGACAGCTCGGTCTGATGAGGTTATAGATCCGTACCCCTTTGCGATCGACGAGGCGTATGACATGTACAAGCTTTTAGTCAAATCAAAGGGGAAGATCCTAGGCATGGCGGGGGACAAATTTAGCGTCGTGTTAACTGGGGACTCGGCGTGAGTGAGCTTCTGTTCATCCGTGGCTGTACTCATAGTTGAAACAGAGGGGCAAACATATGCTGTAACATCCTGTTCAAGATCCTTGAAACCCCACCTTCGGCCAAGCCTCTTCCTAAGCCCGTCTCGCTTGTTCTGAACTATGCGGCTCTAGACTTCAACTTTACCTCGTGGATGGCTCCGGGTCATCTGAAAGTGCTTCGCTCCCAAGCAAGTGAGGGGCATATACCGGGCCTCGAGGATATGAAGGACCACTTTAGCGGCCAGGGCCCGCTAGACGTTGCCGATAGGTCCGCCTCGAGGGGTCGAAAGAGTTGGACGGGGGAGTCGGTCAAAGGCTGGACAGAGAACATGCACTCGCGACCGGCATCACCGAATATGCGAAAGCGAACGACCCCGCTTGGGTCACCCGACGTGAGCGTCGGTCGGCGAGGAGGACGGAAGCTGCTTTGGGGCGAACCAGAACAATATGGACATGAAGAAGAAGAGGAGAAACCAGCCAAGCTGACGATCGGCACGCGACTGACGATGACCAGTCGGACCGGGTTTTTCCAAGACAGGATCATTTCGCCGAGCATGGTGGGTTTTGCGAGTCAATTTTTGGCCACCGAGATTGATGAGCTGCATCGGGTAGATGCGCGCCATGGCGATTCTATACGTTGGTCCCAAGAACGTGCGGAGCATTCTACCCATAGTCATAATATGGGCGCCAATTAACGCGTTGTTGCAGAATCCAGACTTCAAGACAGACTATCGTATCTCGCCGATCTTGGCGCCCAGCACGCTCCTCGCCGACTTTCCACCTCTGTTGATGACATGCGGGGAGAAGGATCCGTTTGTGGACGACACGTGAGTAGTCTAGAAATGACGCATAGAGTCGGGGCTGACCGAGTTTGGGATACGCGTTGATTGGGTGGGTCTCGGTCTGATCGGCGGGGTGGTGGGGGCGTTGCAGCGTGGTGTTTGCGGGCCGAATCCGCGAGGCGAAGCGCATGAAGAAGCGCGAGGGGACGCGGTTTGGCGAGGGCCTACGGATGAGTCGGAACGAGCGCGAGGTGGAGGACGAGGAATGGGTGCACATGCATATTTTCGAGGGTTGGAGCCATGGCAAGTCGGGCATCCGTCGCGGCGAGCTAGACTAATTGGTTCAAACAGGGTACCTCCAAATGGCGACCTTGATGAACGAGGCGAGAGATGCGATCGACGACATTGCGGGATGGATGACCGATGCGTTTGCGCGTGCTGCTGAGCGAGAGCGCGAACGTGAACGCGAAGAAGAGGCCGAGGTGCTGACGTTTACACCACGCAAACGCCGCTCGCCCCCTGGTTCTGTTGATGCAACGAGGAGCGTGCTGGGCGTCGACGGCGTGGGGGCACAGCCTCCGGGATTAGGCGCGGAGCCGGTCCCGGCGCCTGTGAACGGGGGTCGTTCTCGGCCGTCGGTTTCGATGCCGCTGTCCTCGCTGACCGAGCAGGAGCTGATGCGCCGCCGCCGAGTCGAGGCGGTCGTAGGCATCGGCGAGGGGACTGTCGAGGGCAGCGCGGTGGCTTCCGACGACGAGCGGGAGGAGATGCGGATTGCGTACGGATTCTAGCTAGTTTTGTTTTTTGTTGGGGTGTATTTGTACAATGAGAGTGTTGCTAGTGAACTGATCACTCGCTGGGATCCACGACGACGACCGCCATCAGCGTGGGCGACGACCATCAGCGTGGACGACGAGAGCTGGTGTTCTGCACGCCGTTTGCACGTTTACGAAACCATCGCGCAGAAGCCGCGAAAGCTGCTTACGCAGACACAGCCCAGTGCCGATCCCCTCATCTAGCGGATCCGGACTCAAGGTTGCGCATCGCCACAGTATAAGTGTAACTGTCTCTCCTGACCACGACTCGACTGCGCAGCGACGCTGTGCGCCAGAACCGCTCGGCGCTGCGAGTCTCCTTGAGCCATATAGCCTCCCATAGTACTCCATCATGCGCACCGTGATCTCGACCACAAACCCGGCCAACAGCCTTCCCCCTCTCTCCCAAGCGCCACCGCCGCACATCGACGACTCTGCGCTCGATCCTGCGCTCGCCAACGACAGCCACCCGCCACCCCTGCAGTTCCCGGACCCCCCTGCTGTCCAGGACCTGCCCCCGCGCCTGCCCCCGATGCAGTCCGAGCCCTCGACGTCCAGCCCGCCCCCGCCGCAGTACGTGACCACCGGCGCGCCAGCTGCCCCGGCCGACGGCGAGTGGGGCGATGTCCCGCGCCTGCCGCCGATCCTGCAGGTCGAGAAGCAGCACGTCACCACCACGGCCACCCAGGCCGCCAGTGCCTCGCGCCGCCGCAACGACGCCCAGTTCAAGTGCCCCGTCCCGGGCTGTGGCAGCACATTTACGCGACGCTTCAATCTGCGCGGTGAGTCGCCCGTTGCTGCGCTTGGCCTCGGCTAACCTGTCTCCAGGCCATCTCCGCTCGCATACCGAGGAGCGCCCGTTTGTGTGCGAGTGGCCCGGCTGCACCAAAGGCTTCGCCCGCCAGCACGACTGCAAGCGGCACTATGCGCTGCACAACGCAAAGCCAAACCAGCACGTGTGTGACGGATGCGGCAAGACCTTTTCGAGGACAGATGCGCTCAACCGCCATCGTACGTCGTGCCTAATTCGCTGATCTTCTGTCTTCGACTCACGCATCTTGTCCCTTGCAGTGCGCTCAGACGGTGGATCCGGATGCCGCAAAAATGGTGCCTCGGGCTCAGCATCCAAGGCCGGCTCATCAAACGCAAATCCTCCTCCTGCCGTTTCAGAACCTATGCCTAATCCAAACGACCCCCATCCCCCCGGCACGCTCAACGGCCACTACCCCATTTCGCTAGCTGTCCAAGGTCCACCCCCAGGCCCGACCGACCCTAGCATCCATCCTCACGCCCACATGCACCAGCTCCCGCCCGAGCTCAGCTCCCAGCTTCAGGCCGCGGGTGGCGAATTTCTAGCCGGGCTCCTCAGCGGACAGCAGTTCATAGCAGCCGGCGATCCGTCCCAAAACCACAGCCATGTCTTCCAAGGACTGATACAGGGCAATCCCAATGATCATCCACCAGCTCCCGAACAAGCCCAAGAGCCGGCCACCGTGCCGTTGGCGCATATCATCGACGAGCCGCGCGAGGAACGCCCCTCCAAACGGCGTGCCATCTCGGCGGGCACCGAGATCGTATCAGTACCGGTCGAGGGCTCGGGCGCCGAACCCGCGCCGAGCTCAGAGGGTGGAGCCAACGCCGAGTCCACGGCAGTGCAAACATGATCACTCGACGTCGTTCTCATTTGCTGCGCTTCTCCTAACCTTGCTGCGGTTTGCCTTGTTGCCCTTTTTTATGAATTCACGCCGTCGATACCATTCAGTTGCTCTCTTCATCACGTGTGTATTTCGTCAACGCCCCCTTTTTCCACCCCCTCCCCCTGTTCCCATTGCGATGCATCTTTCTGGTTTGTTGTGATCCCTTTCTCGCGTGTTGCGAGCTGTATTTGCGCCAAGCTTCTCGAATCCCTCTTATTTCTATCTCTCTGCGTAGTACTAACAAAATGAACCGTAACGTCGTCTCTCGGTTGGACACTATTCTCGGTCCTTTGAGCATCACATACATCCATACGATAAATATACATGTGTAGCTTCAAGACCCATTTGTTCGGGCTTCGGGCTCGCTTGTGTTTTTAGGTATCGATCGTAAAGGAATATTCGAGCTTCGCGAACGACAGTTCCATTCTCATGTAAGTATATGCTAATTCGGCGAAACCTCGTGTCTTTACGCTACAGGCTGGAGAACGTGGGCCCAGCGCGCATCTTCCGCCCGCAAAACTACAGGGTTACGTTCTGGGCGATCGGTGGATACCACTGCCGTACGTTCTCATCAGAAACCATGGCTCCAGTTCCACCCACGCACACGGGAGCCAAGGTGGTAAAATGTATGCACCGCAGTCGCCGCCACAATCGCGTGCCGATCAACTTTTTGGCACAGCCCTTTGAGCCGGGCGGGTTTTATTTGGCCGGTTGAATTTTCACATGTCTCCGGCTATGGTCCGGGTATCTTTGGCGCCTAATGAGCTGGCTCTTTACCCCGGGTTTGCGTTGGAGTCCTGCGACCATCGACCGACCGAAATGGCTTTGCCTATGCTCATGAACGGAGGGGCCGATTGTGGTCCTTCCAATGCGTTGCAAGGGTTTTCGAAACAGTTTGAGCAGGACCGGGGAGCTGTGCATGTGAGTCTGAGTCTGGGTACGTCGTGGCGGATGAGGTTAATGTTGTGGTTAGGATCACTTTGTGCAGGGGGCGGGGTCATCTAGAGAGGTGAGTATTTTCTGATGGTTTGTTCAAGTGGTTTATTGACAGCTTGTGGTTAGACATTTCGTACGCGGCCGTCTGGAGCAGCCGTGAACCCACTCGCGGATGACGCAGCTCGATTCTTTGGCGGAGCATCTGGATCTACTTCGTCTTCGGGTATTGTACGTGCACCGTTTGATGTTGGCGCTCTGCGGGGTGCTTTACCAGCCGTGCCAGCTCCTGCCACCGCCAATGCCGGATGGGCAGCAGACTTTGCACGTGCGGCTGGAGGGAGTGTCGGGACGAGTGCTGGGGCCGGATGGGCTATGCAGATGATGCAGGCCCAAGGTGCACAACAGATCGAGAGAGGAGGTGAGTACGACTTGGTTCTGGTGCATGAGCTGTATTCACCGGTTATGTAGGTGTTGTATCACCAGCGCCACAGATGATGGACAGTAAGTTATTCAATAATATTATAACTCCCGAATCTTATCCTTGAATTTTGTTAGACATGATGCAACACTCCCGGGCTATGCCGTATGCGCCCATGGGCATGATGAACATGTCTGCCCACAGCCAATTCCAGTCTATGCCATCGCAATCCTTCCAACAACACGAGCCTCAGATCGTGTTTCCCGATGTCCAGCCCGTCCAATCTGTTCCACTTGTCCGCTCCGAACCTAATCTTATAACTACAAACCCGAGCGAATCCGAACGCTCCGAGCTCGCAGAAACTGCTCGCCAGCTACTCAACGCACTTCAAAACGAGACCCGACCCAAGTTCAAGAACTCGCAGTTTATGGGTTTGATGAAGCAGCTTCGAGACGGAGAGATTGTGGTCCAAGATGGGGAGATGATACCTGCAACCGAGGCTCGCCCTGCCGTCGACAAGGGAAAGGGAAAGGCTCCGGCAGAGGGATGGGCAACCGAGTTTTCGAATGGCGGGTTGCTTCAGCGTCGTAAATCTGTTCATTTTGAGACGCTTGATCCTTCGGCATCGTATCAGCCACAGAACGAGGACCAGGTTCAAGATGAAGACATGGGAGCGTTTGACAATGCGGACGTGTTTTATGATATCTACAATCGGACGCACCAAACTGCCAAGTTGCCAGACGCTCAGGCAGCCGAGTGGGCGCATTTGCAGGACGATTGGGATGCGTTCGAGGCGACGGCGAGTGGGATCAAGCATGTTGAGCCAAAGGGATACCAGTTCCAGAAGAACAACCCTTATTTGAGCGGGACGAGGACGCATGCGCTGCATAGGCATGGTGCTGGACTCCAACAGGTGAGTATACGACTAGGATTCAGATCAAAATGACGAACCATGTTTTATTAGAGCGTCTTGGAACACGAGGCGATTGTTCAACGAGATCCAAGCAACGCACAGGCCTGGCTCGCTCTTGGAGTTAAACAACAAGAGAACGAACGGGAACAACATGCTATCGATGCTTTACGCGAGGCTGTCGCGCGAGATCCCCAGTGTATGCCGGCATATCTTGCGCTCGCAGTGTCCTTTGCCAACGAAGGCGACAAGATTTCTGCGCACCGGGCCATTGGGAGCTGGATGACTGGACGAGGTGTAACTCTGAGAAAGGTTGCAGGTCCGGGAGAGTTGGGAATCGTCGAAGGCGTAGCTACAGTGGATGAGATACACCAGGAGTATGTGCGCGAACTGCTAAACATAGCGAGGCAATCGGGAGAAGAGATTGAGGCAGACGTACAAATCGCGCTTGGAGTGTTGTTGAACACCATGGAGGTATGACCCGGCTCTGACTCTTACTCTGATCCTTCTGACCCATTGATTAGGATTATAGCAAAGCGCAAGACTGCTTTAGAACTGCGCTTGCAGTGCGACCAGATGTGAGCCGTGGCTTTCGATCCGATGTGAAGTGTTACTTACCATCACATGGTGACAGGACTGGCTTCTATTCAACCGTGTTGGTGCAACGCTCGCCAACAGCGGAAACCCAGTTGAAGCAGTGCCGTTCTACTACAAGGCTCTCGAGCTCAACCCAGGGTACATTCGAGCCCGTTATAACCTTGGTATTTCATGCGTCAACCTGAGGGTGAGTCCGCGAAGCGCATTCAACCCTTCCGGCTCAAACCTAATTTGCCTATTCCGATCCCAGCGTTATGACGAAGCCGCTCAGCACCTTGTTGACGCACTTGTGCTACAAGATAGCGAAGGGCTAGACTCTGACCGCGGGGTTACTTCGGACTCGCTCTGGGATACGTTGCGTTCGACTTGTTTGAGCTTGCAGCGACTAGACTTGGCTGCCATCTGTGAAAGTCGAGACATACAGAGCAAGTTTGATTCATGTAATTGGGCGAGCAAAAGCTAACACCTGTTTACGTAGGGTTTATCAACAAGTTCCACCAGGCGGATGCATAATTAATTGATCGATCGTGGGCTACAGTCGCTTTCTTCCTCCTCGTACCTTGTACTCGAACATAGCCAATACATTGTATATACATGTTCCCGAGCTAGATGACATCTATATGTTGACAGTGGAAGCACAAGGGTGCTAACCTAGTCCAGCACGTCGCGCATACAATAGGGCTTAAAGGCGAGGCAGGTGCTAGCTCATCCGCCCGTTCTTGCCGGGAGATCGATCAGCAGTCTATGTTTATTCAGCACCATACAGGGCGTCCTACCCGAAATGCTTTCTTTGGCCGTCTCTCCTGTAAGTAGCACATCTGAAATTTAGGAGGTTCAAGGGCGTTGCAGCCTAGTGCTAGTTGAGCAGTCTGCTGCTGATCATGACTTAGTTGAACAGATTTAGTGCTTCCCTAGTCTCTCCAGTGTTATATTTAAACCAGTCAACTCGTAAACATTAGTTAGATTCATGGTGAGCAGGTTAGTTACATCATAGCGTCGTACAGAATAGGATAAAATCGATAGCACTTGCAAAATAAAGCTTGTAGATGATACATGTGGTTCATACTAGTGTCCGTAGTGCAAATGCACTTTAATCCGAGTCCCATAGGCTGCTGTCGGAATCTGTAGATGACTCCCCCAAATCTTCGATGGGAGTTGGTTTGACTGGCTCTCCGTTGTTGTCAGTTGAATCACGAAAACTATGAACATAATGACCAGTCAGATCGTTAGCCGTGGTATAAAGTCATACTGAGGCTCACGTCTGTAAAACATCCGCCCAATCTATATCATAAACCGAGTCTACGCCTCCAGGTACCTTAGAGCCAGGCTCAACCAGCATCGCGGCGTACTCTCTTGCCCGCTGTCGCACGAGCTGGCGCGGAAGCGTATTCGGTGCCCCAAGTGCCGTCTCCCCAGGCACCCAGCGGGCAAGCTTGATAATTCGAACCCATTTCTTGAATCGTACATTGCGCGCGTCAAGGTTCGGTGCCCGGTGCCGCTGTCGAGATTGATCCCCGGAAGGTGGCGTCGGCTCCACCTTGCCTACGCCATGAAGTACAGGCTTCTGCTCTGATTCAGTCACCCCATAGGAAGAGAGTCGTGGACGTTTGCTCCGCCGGGGCCGGATTGTGATCTTGAGAGTGCTGGTCGCCTCGCTCTGAGCGGGAGCTTCGTGGCTATAGGCGCTGCCTCAGACTCGCATCGAGCTGAATTCCAGAGCAAGGCTACTCACACTGGCTCTAGCTTATCAGACATGTTCTCCAGATGTCGTTTTCGCTCAGCCTCTGCTGCCTTACTTCTACGACGCGTCGAGAGCCCTTCGAGCTCAGTCGCGGCTGTTCCACTGCCTCGCACCGGCGACATGCCTGAAGTGCTCGATCCGGACTGGCTTTTACTTTCGAATGAGTACATACATATCAGTAGGCTACTCATCACAGCAGTGCATCGGCTTACTCGCTCTCAGTGCTTGGTGCCCCTGGCCGGCGGCGGGGTGGCTTGCGGTGCACATTCGCGTTGGATTCATGTCGGGTCCAGTTGCTCCGCTTGGCGAACATGATCCCGCAGTGTTTACACTTGAATCGTGCGTTGGATAGTGGCGAGCTCATTGGATTCTAGGTGACTAGCGAACGAGGGCAAGGGGAGTGCGTGTAGAGAGTGCGGCTCTGAATGGCCTATCACTTACCAAGCGCCGGTGCGGCAAATACATAAACCCAAATACGCGCCATGTTAGTCGGCTGAGCCATATCCTCTCATGATGATCTACATTCCCACTACATAGCAAGAGCTGGATAGAGCTGGAGACACCTGTACCCAAAACTGAGGCTATAACTCCATGAATCAATGCTATTTCAGCCCCGAACTAACACCCGCCAGGCCGCCGAGATGTTCGGTGTGCTTATTTGTAGTCCGCAAATGATACAATGACTCAAGCTGATACATAGGTTGAATACATACGGCGTGAGCTATTCCAAACCCAGACAGGGAACATTAGCCGGATGCAGGAAGCCAGGTTACTCTGCCTGCTCCAAAGGCGCTAGGCTTTGGTAGCCTTTGCACCGTTTGTTTTTGTTGCTGCTGCTGTACTAAGAAGTTTCTTGTATGTCCCAATCGGAAATTTAGTCCTTCAGATGCGCGTCAGCTCCAGTGCATTCCGCTGAGAGTCTATCGTGCTTACTTGCAGGTTACGCACACCACAACGGGTTTACAGAAAACTATGTGAGAAGATAAGTAAGGAGACTGCTTATCTAAATGAAGGTACTTACTCGATAGACACACAGAGCAGACATACCCCATGTCGACCACATCCTTATGGCAGAAGCATGATGCGCGAAAGTCCACCTTGCCCTGGCTTGGGAGCTCAATTGTCTTTCGAAGTGATGCCGCAGGGAGGAAACACATCTGTTCATGTGGTTTATCATGAGTTGAGAACGCGTTAAGAGATGAAGCAACATACAGTAAGCGATTGAAGTAACGAAGTGTTGGCATCAAGGTTCAGGTAACACCCTCCAGTGAGATATGCCGCCTGTTGCAAGAAGATAGTGTCTGGTCCGAACACTTTGCATACGTCTATTGGGACGCGCTAATGGTAGAAGCAAAGGTCAGCGCACATCAGATGGAACTTGTTTGCCAAGCTCACCAATTTTTGAGCGGAAAATATAGAGTTCATGAACGGGATATACGGAGTAGACGCATCAGGAGACACCGAGAACACCAGGATTCGCGAATCAATTAGAGACTTTTTTGTTCCTGCCGTTTTGTCACCTGGGAGCTGTTGAGGAGGAGACATCCTGTTTATTTCTGTGAGATATCGGTCAATATGTTTAATTAGACGGTGGCGCGGCACATGTACTTACGACACAATGCCTGAGTCAATGAAGGTACAAGTGCGATTGGTTCTACGTCATAGACAAGTAAGAATCGAAAATGTAGCGAAGCGGTCATACTCGTACTTTGCGTTTGCTCGTCGGACAGTGTTGCCATTTCTGCCTGAATCCTCTCCATTACCGTATCATCTACAGTCCTAAATTCATGGTACGTATTCGATTCTGCTTCAGGCCCAGGACCGTTTGTAGGCTGGGTGCTCCCTTCCGGCGTCGGATACAACGTTAAACTAGTCCGATCTCGGCGTCAGTCCCGCGAGACACACACATCTGAGAAGCATACCTTTTCCCAGGAAATGCACCTAGAATTGCAACACTATTTTCTTGTCTACACGCCAGATGGGAGTTGGTGAAGACCAAAACTTGGGACAGAAAAGTCAAGAGATCCATTCCGCTGTTGGGTGCTGCCGCGACCGAGGACTGCCATTGTGAGGGCGAGAGATCTAGAATTAGATTCAAGTGCGCTGGAGGCGTGTCCTCGGTAGCTTCCATGGTGAATGAAAATAGATCGTGTCGAAGGTGGTGGTAGTCGCCACTTGCCACTTTGAGCAGACGGCGGACGTATAAGCACGTGACGATGGAGGCAAATAGATCCCGCCATGTGGTTGTGTTTGCCCAGTCACAGCTGGCGAGATGTGACTGGATATGCTAGATTTCTGCTATCGGATCAGATAATTTTTTGACTTGGAGATACGGGAGGAGCTCAAACGCCGTTTATAATTATACTTAACATGCCGCCTATAACGGGATTCTTGCCGAAATATTTGACTTCAAGCGGCCCGCTATCGTAGCTCGGCTTCGCTAACTCAGAGCAGCGTCTCAACAGCTTGCTCCAAGGTGATATCGGGCCGTTGACTAGAAATCATTTAGTCGTACAAAGTGCCAGCGTCTCTAGCGGCCCGGCAGCCGGCTCTTCTGTAGGCTTTGAGCTAGGTGTTAAAATTATTGCCACTATTCATACACGAGCGAAGACAACACGCTCGATCTTCCATGGATCTAACCAGACTTCTGTTTGTCTTACAAAAGGTAGGAACATGCGTTCAACGGCCCGAGCTTGGCCTTGACCAACTTCCAATGCGATATATCCCCCCTGTCGAACAAGATTGTGATGCTGCACAAGCGATGCAATGCGTACATAAAACGCGAGACCTTGTCTGTTGTGTTCTATCCGAGATGTCGCGTTGTCTATGTGATGGGAATAAATTAGCGATCGTATCAAACTCTGTTTTAGCGAATCCAGCTCGCCTGTCATTGGCTCTGGGTATTCTCCAAGCAACGCCAAGGGATCCTCAAAGTCTCGGACGGTGTGAGAAAGCTTGTCGTACTCATTGCGTGGGATGTATGGTGGATTCGATGTCAAAACGTCATATGGTTCCCATGAAGCTTCATTTTGCTGCAATGATTGAACAAAATTGTTGGAGAACATATCTTGACGGTCCACACGCACGGTGCTCCCACCGGATGAACTAGAGTATCCACAACGAACGATGTTGTCCCGAGCAAGCTCCACAGCCTGTTGACTGATATCGACAGCGTACGCGGAAACGGTACAAGGCGGAAGTGAGGCACATAGTAAGAGCGGAATGCATGCCGTGCCAGTACAGAGATCAAGAATCCGGAGCGGCGTATTCCGCGAGGTATGACCGCGCAATGTTTCAGCAAGCTGGAGTGTCCAATGTTCCGTCTCTGGGCCTGTCAAAGTATCGGTTACTGTGAGTGATCGACAAGTGCATACAAAAGAGGCGTACGAGGAATAAGGGTTGGAGGGCGCGTCAAGATATCGAGTGAGCCAAACGGTTGCGAGCCTAGCAGAAGGTTAATAAGAGCAATCGAGGAGCCAAGAATGGGTAATCACCAAGAAGATACTGCAACGGCCATCCCTGAGCTCGTTTCCGAAGATTATCGGCAAAAGATCGGGGAGAGTGCTGCTTGAGCCAGCGAGCTTCTGTATGCGCTTGGGACGTGGAGCCAAGCACACGGGCAAGTTGGGATAGGAGGGTGGCGATGCGTGGCATTGAATTTGAGGTTCAGCGTTACACGTGAGTGGCGAGCACGTGATACAGCCGGTCTGTGGACCTTTCGCCGACAGCCTCTCTGATTCGAAAGATTTGTTCTTTCCTCCTGCCCTCGGAGCGCTCCCCTGAACTACTGCAGACCCTTGAACAACACCGTCACCACTGCTAGTACCAAACACCCGATCTACCACAACCTCACTCCCAGATGATGGACGTGCAGCCCCCCCTGAGGCCCCGTCCCCCAACAGGCGATCTGTTCGATACACGGGCTGCGGAATCATCCAAGAAAGTGCCAATTGCACCGCAACAAGCGAAGCGCAAACGAGACATACGGGCGAGCACAGAGACGTCCCGGGCAACGTCGCCTGCACAAGAGAGCTCGGCGCCAAAGAAGAAAAAGGCGAGTTCTATTCGGTTGTAGTGCGATCGCCGCTGAACTTGCTGCAGGCAAACCGAGCCTGCTTTCACTGCCAAAAAGCTCACCTCACATGTGACGACGGTACGTGATTTCAATTTCATCATCGTCGGCCGTAGCCGCTGACCTGCCTCGGACCACCAGCCCGCCCGTGTATGCGCTGCGTCAAACGTGGCATCGGCGACAACTGCACAGAAGGCCATCGCAAAAAGGCCAAGTACCTTCTCGATGAGGAGGAGCTCGGTGAGTTTGCTCAGTCGTGTGATTGTCCTCGGGCCGGCTCTCACCCCGCATCCCTAGAGGAGCTCAAACGGACAAAAGGCAGTGGCTCAGAGCAACCACAGTCGACCACGCCTCAACAAACGCAGCTCCTTACGAGCGGTTTGTCGTCAAACGAGGAGGCCCCATCATTATTAGCAGGTCAGTCTTGCATCCATATGAGGAATAGCATAGCCCGCTAACCCCGTATCCCCAACCCACTTGCCCCGGCTCTCCAGGCGGTTTCTCCACCCCCACAGATCCCCTGTTCAACATCACATTCGACCCCGCGTATCCATTTGGCTCCGAGGCTGCTAACCTCGAATATTCGATCCTCTCGGCGATCTTGAACCAACAGCCAGACAACGCCAACTCAAACCCCTCACTTGATCCCGCTGCACTCACAAACCCGAGTCCTCTTACCAGCAATGCCGACCCAAATGTACTACATCCTTCCGAGCCATGGGGCGGCCTACCTCAAACATTAGGGATGCACTACGCTCAGGCACAGTCACAAGTACCGCTTCAAGCATCCGGAAATGGTGCCGCTTCGGATTCGCGCTCATTTGTGCGCACGACCGAGTCCCATCCACTGCCGTTGAGCTCTAACGGAGGTATGCAGCGACAAGGAAGTCAATTAGCTTTGCCTTCACCTCCTGCATCAGAACCCAGCCCGACTGCGGGTGAAATTGTCAAGCCAAGATCAACAAACCACGTTGGGAGTAACAGTATGGGATGGGCCTACTCGGACGGTGTCAAAAAGTACGACTACACCGAAGGATATCATTACTTGATGGCATATCTACACGACCGGTGCGTGCTCTGCGTCCCTAATTCGAGCGCCTGACTGACTGTAAAGTGTTTTTTCATATTTGTTTGATTGGGGTGTGTTCAAAAAATTGTTGAATTTGCCGGACGAATGTGGGGTCCAACCACGTTCACGACTGATTTGCGGGGCGAATATGTGCGTGGCAATCGATGGGCTGGATTATGTCCCCTTTTCGCTGCACAACACAACTCGCATTTCGTGCATCCGCATGCTTGGATCGCGGTTCTTCGACCCGGTTGTTCATCTTGCGAATGCCCTTGTGCTTCTGCCCCCATGACACAATCCCCCTTTATCTCGATCTCTAACAGACATTTCGACAAAAATGACATCCTCCGAGTCGTACGCGCTCTGGCCATTGTTAGGCCATCGCTCATCGCGTTACAAATGCCGTTGGCAGATGAGGATGAAGTATTCGTGGAACGTTGTTTGCAAAGGAGTTTAGCCGTAAGCGCTCACCATGGTTGTGCGTGGGTCGGTCAGTACTGACACAATTGGGGCAGGAACTGGACAAGTTGATATCTTTTAGCGGCACTCCAACTGTTGTTTGGCGAAGAACGGGCGAAATCTGTCTTGTTGGGTTGGAGTTTACGATGCTAACAGAATGGAGTCGAAAAGAGCTATTAGGGAAAAGAACGTTTATCTACGAGGTCAGCGCACATGCATTGATACGTGGGTAGCCTATTGACCACGCCTCTCTACTAGCTCTTTGAGAACCAATCCACAGTCGAATACTGGGAGAAGTTCGCTGCACATGCATTTGAGAACAGCACACGGTCGGTCAACCTGCACTGCGTTCTTCTAAAACCAAATGGTGCGCCCGTACCATGTGCGTTCTGTTTCTCCATCAGGAGAGACTTGTTCGATCTGCCGAGTTTGATTATTGGTGAGCATGCAGCTGATTTTAGATCGAATACAATGCTAAGCGACTTGCTTGTTTGGTAGGCCAATGGTTACCCCTTCTCTAACCCGTTTTCCGGTGGATGGCTTTGCTCTTTCTTTGCGCCTGGAAAAACAGGATAAGCTTTGTAGGCTATCTAACCTCGTCACCGCAAACACGACATCTGCGACACCGTTTCTTTTTTTTCTCCCTCTTGCGGCTGCTGGTTTTCAGTTCCTTTGCATTTTGCTCTGTAATGACTCAATAATGGTCAATTGATGTATTGCTACTTTATGGATAGACGGGTGAATGAAAATTTCGTATCTACCAAACTGTCACTACGAATGCGTCACCGATCAAGTGACCACGCTCAAATCGAATGCGAGCTGGCCTGGTTTGCGCACTGCGACACCCTTTTCGGTAACAATTGCCGTAATCAACTCCGCAGGTGTGACGTCAAATGCCGGGTTGTAAACCGAGGTTGTGTGGTCGAGTGATGGTGGCGTTAGGAGAACCTGAATACATGCGTTATCGATCATCGCGTAATTCGGGAGTAGTATGAGCAACACTTGCCTGGGTAAGCTCTGGCTCAGAATTGGTGCTTGAAGGTGGGTATACTGCACCTCGTGCGAGGCAGGCTTCAATTCCTGGACGTTGCTCGATGGGAATTCTGGGGCATGCCATAAGTTAAATGGATATACAAAGCACAGGACAGGTTGGCATGAAAATGGGTCAGGAGGAGCAGTACTTACTTCGAGCCATCTGGTGTGTCTAGGTCCACCGTGCTGACAGGTGCAACTACGATAAATGGTATATTGTGACGCGCCGCGATGACCGCAGCGTTATACGTTCCGACTTTGTTAGCTGTGTCTCCGTTGCGTGCGACTCGATCAGCACCAACAGCTAGCAGACCAGTTGTTCAGATGAAACATCCAGAGAACAAAAGCGAGAGAACGACCTACCAACTGCGTGGATGGGTTGGTTTTGGAACAGTGAGCCAACCATGTTGTCGCAGAGCATGGAACAGGGAGCTCCTATAGTGAGGAGTTCCATTGCTGTCAGGCGGGTACCTTGGTGGTATGGCGCTGTCTGAGTGAAATACGCTCTACCGAGTTGGCCGTTTTCGAACAGATGGGTGATCAGCCCGAGAGCTGTCCCATATCCCTAATTCAATCTCGGCATTCGCACCAGTTCGAGATAACTGAAATCACAATGGACCCACTGAAGTAGCCAAACTCCCAGTGTTGCATACTGTCATAACGTTTAGGTTTGTTCCCTCTCCGCCTTGAGATTTGATTCGCTGTACTAGCCACTCGGCTCCATGTTTCGACATCTCTCGGTTCCTCCCAAAATCTTCATCCGCGATGAGGCGTCCCTCTTTGACAAGTGCTTCAGCGATGTCGGCCGCCGAATGGTCCGCATCAATCCCGGTCTGGAGAGTATTCTGCAAGCGCTTTGTAGCAGCACCAAGGTTCACAGCAGTGGGCCGAGAAGAGTAAAGGTAGTTGAGCTGGGGGAGAACGTGCTCTTTAAGTGTGGTAGACGAAGCAAGGAAAGGCGGTTGTGGTTCCGTTTTGAGCGCAATGGAGAGATGTGAAGCTAGAGAAAGTGCTGCGAGAGAAGCGATGGCTGGCGCGCCACGAATCTGTTTCGCATCAATGTCAATTCGATTCAAGCGCATACATGAGATGAGTGCGTACCTTCATTGTTTTGATCGCATCGTATGCAGCTTCAATAGAGTCGATCTCGATCCATTTTTCTTGATGCGGAAGCAACAATTGGTCAATTATAGTGATTTTGTCACCATCTGTGCGCAGCGAAGTGAGCAGATTTTCGACGACCATAGTGCAGTTGGTGGTTGTAAAGCAAGAACCTCAGTTACAAAAAAACTAAGCGCCCGATCACACAATCTACCTTTCCTAAAAGGGTTATATGTGTCCATTTTTTATGCCTTCGCAAGCCCAATCGGGTATGTGTTGGTTGTTCTACGCAGATGAAAGCTAAATGCGCTCATAAGATAAGGAGCACGTAGGAATGGTGGAACATGACGATTTCGGATTTATCGCTGTAGATGCGGCGAAGTCAAGGAGAAAACGAAGCCTCGAGCGAGCCTTGAGAGGTGAAGAGACACCTCGCGTAAGGATCGCTCCCCAACGGTGGCCAGCCGATGATATATGACTCGACTTGGGGGTCAGGTGCGGTAATACTGCGGCCGAATCAGCTGAGAACGAGGGCGCCGCATGTCACAAAGCCGACGCCAGCTTTTTTGGGGGTGTAGCTCACTGAGGTCACTGGGCCGGCGTTCATGTCATGGGTCAATACAGAATACAACGTGCTCCGTGTGAGAGTTATCTTTGACCAGTGGGGCCGATTATATAGGTGTTAGAACCATTCATACGGCTGTCTAGCTCGATGATCGAGGCTGCATAGCTGAAGGATCTTTATCGAGTTGGGCAAGAATTGGGGATGCCTGGCTCAAAGATAAGTGAGCGTCAAAGAATCTGGAGTTAGCCGAGCACGGGCCGATCACCCCTCCACGCGAATGTGATAGATCGGGTCCAGCTTCTCGACCCAGTGCGGGGTAAATGCCGTTTTATAAATACCTAAGCGGGACCGCCTTTAGTTATTACCACTCATTTCTTCACACGACCAGTCTTCACAAATCATCGAAAAAACTATTAACATGTTAACATACGAGCGCGTCCCTTTGGATCACTTCCAAGACGTCTTTGGAACCATTTCGACGGGTCAGTGCTCTTATCTTTCAGCTAGCTGTTATCTCTCGCTCACTTTCTTATCCCCGCAGAAATTTCCAGCTCTGCACTGGGCGGGAGGGCAGTCCGTTGGTCAGACGAGTTCTTCGCCGAGGCTTCCAACCTTTTAAAAGTCGAGGTAGGCATTATGCTCTGTCATAGTATCGCTGAAACCGCTCCTAATCTCATCACAGCCGGCCGTCTCGCACAAGGGCACCTTCAAGCCGACCGGTGCAGTCTTTGACGGCTGGGAGACTCGTCGACACAACCGAAGTTCCGACTGGTGTATCGTCCGCCTCGGTGCACCCTCGGGCTACATCGTTGGGTTCGACATCGACACTACACACTTTAGCGGCAACGAAGCCCCTGCGGCATCCGTTCAAGGCCTGTTTGCCGAGTCACGAGAAAAACCACAAGCTGATGATCCGCGCGTGAGTACCTATTTTCTCTTTGAGGCGGGAGAGAAGGGACACATGACAGGCCCTTCAACGTAACTA
>JAYRCO010000474.1:0-24525 GCA_037042815.1 Ceratobasidium papillatum
ATTGATAGGGTAGTTATAGCGTTTATTGAAATGGTGGAAGAAGTGATACAGAAAGATACAATGATCACTCATTGACTGAGGATCATACGAGTAAAGCTCTCGTAATTCACGTTGCCATCACTGACACAACGACTTTTATTTAGCAATTATGAAAACGCAAGATGGAAAAGGTACTGACGGTCCGATTTGAACGCCTTTGAGGAGCTCGTCAACCTCTTCATCGGTCATCTTCTCGCCGAGTTGGGTCAGGACGTAACGGAGCTCGCCAGCACCGATGAAACCATTGCCCTCCTTGTCAAATACCTGGAAGCCACGAATGAATTCCTCTGGGGTGCGTCATTAGCGCCACAGTGTCATTTTAGCACAACCTAAAACGCACCTGGAGTACCGGCCGGCTTGAACCCATCTGGTCGATTGAGGATGGCCAAGAAAGTCTTGTAGTCGACTAAAGCATAGTAGAACTAATAAGTAGCAATTAAATAACTATCACTTAGGAGTCTCACCTTCACGGGGAGCGTTGCTAGCAATTTCTGCAACCTCGCCCTGGGTCGGGTTTTGTCCAAGAGCGCGTAAAAGATCTCCGATTTGTTCGCGCGGAACAAAGCCCGTCCCACGCTTGTCGAAGAGAGCAAAGGCTTCCTTGTACTCTGACAGTCGGGGTAAGTATATCGCGTAGCTCTTGCTCATAGGAAACCTGGATATATACCTGCGTTATCGGCCTTTGGGGGGGAATTTAGTTAGTTAGAAAGTTGCATTCCAAAGCGTTCAGCTTACCATTGTTATTTGTAGTCGTTAGTATCGTAAGGCTAAGGCTAGTTGTGGTTGGCGGTAGTAAGAGGAGGGTTAGGATGGTGGCTGTCCTAACATAGGGGCCATCACGTGCGTGTTATTTATTGCTCTCGGAATTGCCAATCCAGCCTCTAGCTCGCGCCACGACCAACGACAAGGTACAGCGCACAAGTTTAGTAAGTCGATTGTCCGTATCCTCTATCCTCAAAATTTTGAATTAATATCCGCTTAGAGTAGATCTAGTAGTATCTGATTTCATTAGAAAATGGGAGACATGGAGTCGCATACTGTCGAAGAATCAACCACTGCGATTGCTTCTCAAGGGTACATGATACTGGTTCATATATTTAATCAATCCGTTAAGCCGACTTGAATTGTACGTAGAGCCCCAGATGGAAAGACGCGTCGATACGATCGACAACTGAGGTTAGTTCGTTAATACCCTCTACCTCTTAGCCACTTACTTACGCCACGATAGGTTGTGGGCAGCATCAGGCCAAAGCGCCCTTGAGTCTGCGCGTCTACTTGTCGTTGGGTCCTCAGCAACTTCGAGCTCTATTTTAAAGAACTTGGTCCTTCCTGGTACGAGTCTTTACTATTACCTAAACGCAACCTTCAATGAGGTTTAATTCCTCGAAGGCGTCGGCCACTTCACGATTATGGATCACCGCAAGGTTGCACCTGAAGATGTTGGCAATAATTTCTTTCTCGAAGTTGGAAGCATTGGCAAGCCACGCGCAGAGGAGGCCGTACGATTGCTATTGGAGCTTAATGACTCTGTCGAGGGCGTCGCGAACACAGATGTAAGCTGGGCTTGGCTCAGTTGCTTGAACATGTCCTGTTTGAATAACAACCCATCGATTATGTTCACAGGATATTGAGGATGTACTCGCCAACGACCCATCCTACATCTTGGGTTTCACTCTCATAATAACTCACAATTTGGCCGAAGGATCCTTGCGAAAGCTGGCTTCGTTACTGTGGTCGAATCCGACTCATCCTCCACTCATCATAGCCCGTACTGCCGGCTTCTTGGCCGATTTCACCATCCAAATTCATGAGCATGCAGGTAAGTCTTACCTTCGAAGGGCTTTCCCCACACCACAGCTAATGTTAAATTGCGATACCCCTTGTACAGTGGTCGATTCACACTCCGAAAACACACCATCATTGAGGATCGACAAGCCTTTCCCAGAACTGCTTGAACACTCGCTTGCTCTCGACCTTGCCGCGATGGATCCGACTGACCACGGACACGTGCCCTATGTGTGTATTCTTGTGCGAGCGATGCACGATTGGAAGCAAGCGGTAAGTGTTTTGATGTTTCTATTCATTTCTGCGAGAGGGAAGGAAGGATGTTGGACCGTCATCCCGCCGTTTATGCTTGAGTTCTAGCTCAAACTTGTACCCACATCCTTTTATCCTGGTACCCCCGCCCCTATTGTTTCGCTCGGCTCCTTTAAACTTCCTTTGCGACGGGACGCCACTCACGCTCCTGTCTTTTAGCATGACGGGAACCCACCAACTTCGTACGCTGAGAAACAAGCGTTTAAAGCTCAGATCACCGCGATGCAAGTCAAAGCGGACGAAGAGAACTTTGAGGAAGCCGTTGCACAAGCCTATCGTGTGTGGACAGCAACCGGAGTGCCGAGTGACATCCAGGCGCTGTTTGCTGATGCGAAATGCACTGGATACCCCAACGCCACAGCTGGAACAGGGACCAGTCAGTTTTGGGCTCTTCTACGCGCGTTACACCTCTTTACGGCGGCGCGTGGCTACTTGCCATTGAGTGCATCTGTGCCGGACATGAAGGCCGATACAAAGAACTTTATTCAGCTGCAAGGCATGTATAAACGTCAGTCTGACGCCGAGCGGAAGGAGTTTGTGGGGCTATTGCGGGAAGTGGTTGCGCAGACTGGGCAGAGGCACGTTGAAGGGGACGGCGAAGTACCAGGAGTGTCAGACGACGCAATACTAGAGTTTGTCAAGAACGCACATGGCTTGAAGGTCATTCGTGGGCAGGAGTGGGGTGTTTCGAGGCCTGAAGCTATTGGTGAGTCGCCTCGTTCATGGTGTTGTTGGCCCTATTTCGAAGGGTTGGGTTGGAACCCTCCTATTCTGCACCCCTTGCTCCTACTGTGAACGCTTTGCACATGGTCCTTGTGCTCGGTTCATGCCTCCCTACTGCCATTCGCACAGATGATCTTCTAGTACTCCTTGTTATGGGATCACATCTCGAGTGCTATTGATCGTGCGAGCACCAGCACTTATTAGCTCAAGGCTGCTTCACTAATCGTAATCCAGCTTATCCATCCCATTTTTCCGTCCCAAAGATTAGAACGCATGCTGATCTGATTGCTTTTGCTATTCTCAACCTTGCATTTGTCCATCAATTCCTGGCTGCCTTCCACCTCGCTGGGTGGGTTCGAATATTCGATAATATGTCGGTTGATTTCTATTGGACAACCCTTCGGTCGCCGCGCTATGTTCTGGACCTCGACCGACGCTCTCCTATGTGGTGCCGTACTGAATGGCGTTTTATCATGTTCTGGAATGTGCGGTCTGGTCAACTACATCTTGATTGACTTGTATGCTCTGGCGCTTGATCCAATTATGCTGGGTCTTTGGTTATATCTTTTGCGATGGGTGTCTCGGGCACACTTGTGGTGGTCAACTGTCACGTCGTGTTGGGTGCCTCGTTCCGGATGTTTTTTGACGTGGTGTGGATCTGCACTGCTCCACCGCCGAACTCTGCGCGGATGCGGGTATCTCCCTACATATGGATAACCTCGACCCTACCCCTCGGCCGAATATTTGTGCATACGATCATCACATTGCGGCTGAACGGATGGCCACCGCACACATCTGTGTAAACACCACACCTGCGTGGCGCACCCAAATTACCCACATCGTACCAATAAATCGTAACCCGACTGCCTTATGTCTATCTAAACTTTGAATTCTACTCGGCTATTCCATCCATGTCGCTACTCTCCTTCTTTACACACGGAATATTCCAACACGATCGCTGGTGGATGGGATATGCCGATGAAAAATCGACTGCTACTTTGCCTATTGGCCAACTGCATGCACCCACGCATATAGTCCAATCATTCGCCATGTCCCCGACGGCAACAGCCGTACACATTGCACTCTCCGCCCTTTCGGCCTTTGAGACTTCGCACGGGCGAGCTGCTACTCCGGGTGCCGAGGCTGACTTAGCCGGCCTGGAGGCGTGCTTCAAGTCTTTAGTCGGCGAGAGTATAGACACATCTGAAGCAAACGAGGACATTCGTGCCACCTTGGGTGAAATGTGAGTGGTTTCATTTCAGGACTTTTTTCTTTTTCTTTCTCGTCTATTCGTTGGAACGATCGGGGTTCTTGGTGTATAGCCTTAATGAGCCGTTGGTCCGGCTGTGGTGGACTTCACACGCTATGCGTCTAGAATATCCGGGAGTGCCTCGACCTGCCACAAGCCATTCCCGTCACCCCAGCCGTCGGCCTCTGGTGATCGACCGGTTAGGCTTCCACATAGGCGCCCGATTATATCGAACCTGCCCACCACCCCTTACCCCTGTGCTCACATCCACTCTCCGCCACTGGCGGAACCGGGGCCAGGGCCGAAGTAACGGCACACGGGTTAACCGAGGCCGATTATCCGCAATACTAAATATCGTTTTCCCTGTGATTTTACATCATTTATTTTCGGTATTGGATTGGGGTTGGGGTAGACGCAATGGTTGGACAGCGTAAAGCGTCTTGGCGGCCTTGCTGGATGCGCGTGAAGGAGGGTGTCACAGCGGTTCAGATTTCCGAGCACCGGCCATCAACCGATCTGTGGTGGCTGGGATGGGGTTGATCGTTTTGTGGCAACTTTGGCTAGGATTTGGTGTCCTGGCAGCAACAATCTCAAATGAAATGACGCTGACTGTCCGTTTTTTGCATATACTCGACGCTTGACTACCGAAATTCTTACGGCCTTTACGCTATGGCATACCGCAGCTCTCGAGCGCCAACAGCAGAACTACCAACCACGGCGGCGCTCATGGGCGGCCTTGTCGCGCAGGAAGCGATCAAGGTGATCACGAGGCAGTATGTACCTGTCGATGGTACCTGTGTGGTAGACTTGATTGCGTCGACCACGGCCACGATAAAGTTGTAAAAGGCGATAATGGCGCACGTCGGGATGCGGACGGATAGAAAGGAGGGTGGCAACGAGGTCGAGATAGGGGCGGTTGTACCCGACTGCGATTGTGATTAGGCCCTTGAGAAATAACATACTTATGAAGCATGCGGTGAGGACATATCAGGAACTAGTGCTAATCGAGCGGGTGAGCAGGAACAGCAGCTTTAGTGGAGACGACGAAGACAGCAAGTGAAACCCGTGGCCTTGGTTCGGACGTGGCATGTTCGGTGGGCGGATGATTCGGGCCTGCCCGTTTCTCCGTCGGTGGCGCCCAACATATATAAGCGCGTTTGCTGCTTCAGAAAATCCAGTGCGATGCTGAGCCTTACTAGTCCGTCCTTGGTGCTTGTCAGCGCCGGCCTCTGTGCCCTGGCCTTGCGCCTCGTAGTTTGGCGCGTTCGCCGCTCGCGACTTCCCCCTAGCCCCCCAGCCCATCCCATCTTTGGACACATAGATCTCCTCAAGTCGCCGACTTTGAATTTGATTGCAGCCGAATGGACTAGGACATACGGTAAGTCATTTGCTTGCTCCCATTGTTTAGTCCCGCTCGGGCTCTATTTGGCTCCGCTGGCGGCCCATTTTTTGCCCCCGCAGTCGATCTAAATTTATTTTTACAGGTGATATGGTTACGCTACATTTCATGGACAAAAACATTGTGGTCTTGAACTCTGCAGAGGCTGCTGTTGAGCTGCTAGAGAAGCGTGCTGGGTCGACAAGCGGCCGTCCGCGGGAGGTTATGATGGGCGAAGTGTAAGTCCTACCTTCCGTCTTCTGGAACCAGAAACAATAAACTCAACTCTAATCTCCGCACTTTTGTTCTCGACCACGTTGTGCCCGGAATGCCCAACGTGCTACCAAATGAATCGTCCCTTTGTATGATCTCAGTATGGGCTACAACACCTCCGTCGGATTACACCAGCCGGATGAGCGCTTCCGAAAGCTTCGCCGAGTTATGGCGAGTGCTATGCACTCCACTGCTGTGAGAGGATACCAGCCTATCGAGGTTGAGAACGTCGGCTACCTGTTAAGGCGGATTGCTGGGCTGGGTGGCGATGCGTTGACCAGGTCTGGACCGGGTTCGAGAGTTTCAACCAGCGATGTCAAGGCCAGCGACGTGAGAGCAGTAGGCCAGGCTGCGAGCTCTGCGCAGCCCATGGGGTTGGTTCGGGAGTGAGTGCTTAGCTCTCTTTCCTAGCCAATCGTACTAAATGTTTACTGGCAGAGCATCAACGCGCTTTATCCTCCGGGTAGCTTACGGTTACGAGGTTAAGCCCCATGACCCTTTAACAGGACTTATTCATGCTGCCATGATGAAAGTTCGGGAGGGGAGATATCCCTTGGTTGAAGCGTTTCCGTGGCGTAAGTAAACCTCGAATACCATTAGTTGTATGCTGAAAGTTTGTTCTCAGTAACTAAACTCCCTACATGGCTACCGGGCACAAATTTTCTACGAGTTGGAGCCGAGGGATATGCTTTGCGCAATGCGTATGCAGGAACACCGTTTGAGCGTGTAAAAGCCGAAATGGTAAGTGGGGTGGCTCGTGCTCGTTTAATGTTGGCTAACGTGTATGCTCTCAGCGTGCAAATACCGCTCACCCAAGCTTTGTGTCGAACCTCTTGAGGAGTAAAGGGGGGCCCGACGGCGCCTCGGAGCACGACCAAGACTTGATCAAGTGGACAGCTGCTGCTTTATTCGTTGGTGGTGGTGATACGGTAGGTTTAGTTCTGCCACAAAAGGATGGCCTGAATGGCAGTATCCTAACCATTTGACATTGCAGACTGTCGCCGTAATCAATTCTTTTATGCTGATGATGGCCGCATACCCCGAAATACAACGGATCGCCCAAGCCGAAATCGCTAATGTCATTGGAACTACTGCGATCGACCCAGACTCGGCATCTCATGTTCAGCCCACATCGACTGACGCTCCCACAGAGCAGGGGTCTATCCCAATTCCATCCCGTTTACCTGGGTTTCAAGATAGGCCTCAGCTACCGTATCTCGAAGCCGTTTTCAAGGAGGTCATGAGATTCAATCCTCCGCTTAGCATGGGTGAGTGCAACCCTCTCCGTATGCATGGTGGCTCCCCGCCTCCTAGATTGTTCCACATCTGTGGTATAGGGGGTTGGAGCGATCATCAATCGTCTCATCTCCTTTCACGAATTAAGAGATTGAACTAATATGACTATATTGGGCAATAGGATTGCCGCACGCATTTACGGAAGAGGAAACTTATCGGGGGCACGTCTTTCCAGCTGGGACGATTGTCCGGGCAAATATATGGTACGCCGAAGCCTCTTTTGTTCATTCTAGGAAGTGGAACTTACTTTGTTGTTATCTTAAACTTGGCTGTCCGTGCTTGTTTGTCGCAATCGTACGACAATGTTGCCGAACCTATCAATGCTCCTGCTGTTGCCCCAACCCACCGACACGACCACGATCCTATTCTGACCTTCTCTCTCCGAAATTAGGGCCATATTACATGACCCAGCCCTCTACCCCTCTCCACACGTCTTTCTACCCCAACGATACCTCGGTCCGAACGCGGCACCCAGTCCTATGCGATACGTATTTGGTTTCGGACGTCGGATATGTCCGGGTGTGCACCTCGCAGAGGATCAGCCGTGGCTCGCGATGGCTGCCATCCTCTCGACGTTTGATATCGTGCCAGGCAAAGGCGTTCAGGAGGCTGCGAACGGGAGACCGTGGGACATGTTTGAGTTTAATGGGATGACAAGGTGCGTTTGTTTGCAAAATTGATTTATAGCCAGAACTAACTGACGAGCATATGACCAGCCAACCAAAGCCACTTGGGTTCTCTCTCGTCCTTCGAGCAGGGGCGGCTGAGTTGCTTTAGGTATTATGATAGCGCGTCTGACCTCTGGATGTACACTTGTACATCAGTTTCTCATTCTGTATAGCACGGGATCCTCTCACGACCTGCATGCAGTTCACTACCTTCTCCATGTACCTATTCATCCTTCTTTCTGACCTGCAACCATAGGAGCTTTGTTTGCGACATGGCGACAAAACACTTTTTGTTATACGTTCATCATGACTCTTGACGACTAAGAATGTATTTGTATTAGCTTCCTTTTCTAGGGTTATGTTGCTTGCTTGCGGATAAATGGGCACCATGTTGTAAATTCATTGTTCTTCGCCTATACGTTCGTGGATACCGCAGGCTTTCGATTTAAAAATATATACCCAATAACGTTTTAGATAATGAGCAAGTTGAAGATCACTCGACAAAATCTCTTCCTTCTTCATAACAAAGGAAATAACGGGTCTAAGGGTCTAGCTTTGTCAGCTAGTATATTCACAGGAACTGATCTACTACACGTTTCTCGCCAACCTTAAGCAAAGATTCCCTCACACATAATATGATACGTAAGTCTCGAATTAGACATAGACATAGACATGTACATATGACCCGGGCTCCTCTCTTGAGGATACTTGATCCGCCAAGACCCAAGAGAAGCTGAGTTATAGTGCATATAACCTAGGGTTTAGCAGCAAGTTGAAGTAGGTAAGGTTGAATGGACTAAATGAATAGGGCGAGCAAGGTGCCCAGCGTGGTCACGGGCCCTTTCTAATAAGAATTTTGCTCCAAATTTGATACTTGCTTTAGTTCCGTATTCTGCTCTGGGGATCACAGCCACTGCCTGTTATACCAAATATGTGAAAGCGCCCGATACGATCCCATGAGTGTTAGGAGCACCTGGGAAATCTGAGTCAACCTACCTCATTAGTAGGTACAGTATCAAGGTCGGGAAAACTGCAAACTGTCTGTCAGAGTTTGGAGCAGCGGGGAACCGAAGACGCTAACTTGAGCCACTTGATTGTGCTCCGGCTCACTCCATCAAGCTGGTTCTCCCCATCCTTCGCTGAGCAATGGGCCAATCTTATCTTGCAGTTGTGCTAGCTCATCCAAGGCATCAGTAAAAAAACCACGTGGCTGTTTGGAGCTGTGAGCGCTGCAGTGCCTAGGCTCTTTTGCTAATGGAACGGATGTCCTTCAAGCAGCAGAGCAGCAAGCCCCATGACCTTAAAGCACTTGCAGGTTTCCCCCTCGTTCTTAGGCCTTTGGAATAGTTTTGATTTATCTTGCTATTTGTGATTTTTATGATATCTCCTTCACATTGGCACACATAGGGTTTATGTGCGCGTTTGAAATACAGATGGCGCTGATATTGACTTGTCAAGCCTCGACCGGTAGAGTCCCTTGCTATCTAGTGTGTGTGACAATGTTATACAGGAAATTAAATAGCAACTCCAATGGAATTATATCGTAGGAACTATAATTGGCGATCCGCCCTGAGTCCAGCTGAAAGGCTATTCTCATCGACCTAACAGATGACCTCAATTTTGGTGATACCGTCTCCTACGTGCGTCATCCTGTGGGGCTCTAGAGCTAAAACACACCGTTGCGCCAGGGACAATGCGGCACTGAATAGTCTTAAGCAAAGTCGAGGCACTCAGGCCAACTCTTTCGTTGGTCCTGCACATAAATTTTGCTCGCGCGCTTCCTTTATCTAACATCGCACCACGCCCTCTTAGGCTTTGCTATATAGTTTGAACTCAATTCCTTTAAAAATTCACGTCATCGATCTTCGTACCGTTCACGATCTCTTTGCACTACTCGAGCTGGCTGTCTAGCACCTCGGTTTACAATGCTGTTCAATCAACTGCCTCACGAAACAGTCATATATATCTTGACACTGAGCGATCCAGTTACTATTCAAGTGTTTCAAAAGGTGCGGGTCATTTAGCGTCGTCTCTTAACATCAAATAGTTAACTATTTTTTATTTGATTTTGGCGTAGGTGTCATGGTCGTTCCGTAGACTGGTACTCGAGTCTCCCCTCCTACAGTACATTGCTGCTCTGGACCTCTGTGGTTACGCTGAGCCGCTTGTCTCTCGAAAAGACCTCAGCATGATGAAGCGCGCGAAGATGCTATATGCACATAGCGCTAGAAAGGACAGTTCCGTACGCGTTCCGCCTGCCCAAATTCGAGTTCGAGTACCCAGAATCCAGGGTCTAGGCGTCAATCTCGTTCGCTATCAGGGTGGTGTCTATGCTCAATATCATCGTTCTACCCAGATTCTCCATCTATATCGGTTGTCTTCGCTCAACCACGGTGCCGAAAGTCGGGAGTGGCATTACAAATGCCCGGGCGTTATGCTTGTTGGTTTTGCGATACACGCAGAACTTGATCTGTTGGTTTGGCTTGAGGCTCTTCATCCTGGTCCCTTTGAAGCATCTACCAGTATCAATCAAGACTACAGATTTCGGGTGTATCTGCGCTCGCTATCAACCAATTTCCAACACCCCAACGCCAGCGCTAGCACAATCGTTCACGGTTTCAGTGCAACTCGTGTTATCACTGGACACACAGTGCATGTTCTTGGTGATCTTTTAGCTGTACACTTTATATCAAGCCGAGAGCGTTTTCAGAGTAGTGTTGTGATTTGGGATTGGACAACCGGTATTGAAATCGCGGTCAGTGAGCGCATATATTTTGTGGAGCGCCAAGCAATTCTGATACAGGCCCATACAAACAGCGGGTTGCTGCTCCTGGGAGCAAATATGCTTCGTTTACGTTCATTTCTGAGAGTATTTTTGTGATTACCCATAACTCTTCGTTTTTTGAGGAAGGCAATCATATCAATACCGGTACCTATGGTCAACTCGAAGTCTATTCATTAGATAGGTCTCAGCCAGATAATGCACTAAACGCCGTGTACCCAATCGTTCGCCTCTGTCTTCCTAGTCTTCCAGACGAACTATCCGGCTCATTCATTCGAATTAGGGAGACAAATTATTCAGCTGCTTCTTCCTATGTTTCTTCTAGCTCTCGGTCGAGACTTTACGACTTGCTCCCCAGCAGTCAAATTCTCTGCTTAGATATCATCGCTTGGCCGATTCGCCGTACCGAAGCCACTACGGCTCCTTATGGGACTTTAATGATCTCCGTCAAAACAATCCTTGAAGCTGCCATGCCATTCTGTGACCTTGTTCCAGACGCAAGAAGGCTACACGGACTAGCTAATTTGTCATGGCTAAATTGGGCACATGAAACCTTCTGGTGCGACACTAGCATCATCGACATTCGCACCCCTCATTCAGCCTCAGGCAAAATGTATGCTGAGATAACCGAAGGTCATAATCAATCAGGAAACATTGCTATCTGGAACTTTGACACACTCGTTCAAAGGCTTCATACGTCTCAACACGCTGTCTCTGCTGGTTTCTTCACCGCGGTGGTCATACCCCAGGCAGGAAAGCGGACGGTGATCGAAGTTGATACCGCCTTTTTACCACTGAGTTCCGTGATGTTGGACAGCGAATACAGTGCGTGTTTTTATCTTTTTGCTGGAGAATGTTCTCACGTGCTTTGCCTATTGCCTCCATCACATATCTCAGTAATCGCACAAACGGTAAGATGGATTATATCAACAGTCTGGACCCACCGGGTGACTGAGGGACATCCAGAGATGGGAAGATGATGGATACACATTGCTGGTCTACCATTTTTAGTTCGAAATATTTCCCTTCACAGTACACAAATGATTCGTCGCAAGGTGAGAGAAAACTGTGTCTATGATATCCATACTGATTCTGGTAACAAATAATAGTTAAAGGACCAAATGTTATACCTAGGTGTAAAGATATACGTAAATAACAAAGGTTGAAAATGAACACGGAATTGTGTCTTAACTATAAAAAGCTCGGCTATCGTGGTAAGGCTGTGGGATTGCTCATTCGGCTCAAACACTATGGTGGTTCCGTTCGGCGTTACTAAGTTTTTATGGGAGGTTGGGGATGGAAGCTATGTGGAGGTAGCTTCTGTTCGAAAATGAGGCACGGTGTAGGCGAACGATACCAGAAGAGGGATAAAAAAAAACATCGAGACATACATGCTGGTGCATATACGATATACTGTCTCACAGCTGCGATAAATGGGGTCCATCCTGGATGCCGGCTTGTAAATAGATCCACCTTTTAGGTACCTTTGGGTACCGCGGCACGTGCCTGTACCCCACATCCCACTCCACCTAGGCGCTGCCGGAAGACTCCCACCTTCTTTGTATTATCCGCAGCAAGGACTAGACATTATCCACGCGTCCATGGCCGGAGAATAGATGACATTAACAGGGCTCGGCCTAAAAAAGCAAACTTCGATCGCCGATCAAATGCTGCAACACGTTGTTCAAATAGTGGTGCAAAACGAGGCCGGACACGTTGGGAGCGCCCCTCGCTGGCCAGTGATCAACCACGCTCTCTCCGGCCGTCCTCAGCACGCTTTCCTCGCGCTCTTGGACTCTGGAGTTAAGCAGCAACGCTCTTGATCCTAACCGAAGCTCATCTCTCGATCCTCGTTTGTTTTCGGCCTCGATATCGAGAGTACCTGTCCGACTTGCCTGAATAACGCCGCACTAGTACGACCTACAGGAACGATCAGACTTGGCTATTGATTAAATTCACGAACCTCGACGAGGATTGAAGCAGTTGTGCGTTTTCATAATGAACGGCCGCAGTTCGACATGGGCGTGTACCACATTATTGGTGGCCACCATAGCCATGAGCTTGGTCAACGCGATGCCTCTGCCAGCCGGCATGCGGATGCCCCATCTCCTTGCCAAGAGGGCATCCACGGGCACTTGCCGTGTCCGCCCACGGAGTAAAATAACCCCGACAGTTGGCGGCAGAGTCAACGTTGGGTACTTCACCAACTGGGGCGTCTATGGTGACCAGCCGTTTTGTGAGTTTAAAAAACTTGCCCACGATGCGATTCTATTTTAAGATATTGACCTCGAGTTCTATAACAGATGCTCAGAACATAACGACAGATACAATAACACACATTCTTTATGCGTGAGTAGTAAACTCTGTACGAGTTGCATTCTCTATCTGACTATTGGAGATCAGCTTTGGAGATTGCGATGGCACGACTGGCATGGCAAAGTTATCAGATACCTATGCGGATCAACAAGTAAGAATTTTTATTATTGATTACAAGTCAACCTAAACAAACCGCCCACTTTACCAGATGCGCTGTATGTATTTTGCTCGGCTCCATACCTCAAAACACTCACGTAAAAGCTGTTAGTTTCTGGAGATACTTGGACAGAGACCGGCACTAATCTCTATGTAAGTGGTGTCCCTACCTGCCTATGATGGCACTGATTCTATCAAATGGTTTAGGGCAACTTTAAACAACTCTATGCCTTGAAGCTGAAACATCGCACGATTAAAGTTTTATTATCAATTGGAGGATGGACATATTCCCAAGCTGGTCATTTTGATTTTGTCACTTCTTCAACGGCACGGGCCACGTTCGTCAATAGCTCAATCGCGCTCATGGAGGACAACGGCCTTGACGGAATGTAAGCCTCGATTTTTCTTCGTGTGCTTCCCATGCTCTATGCTTTTGAATACTGATTGACGTGCTTTTCTCTACCACTAGTGATATTGACTACGAATACCCCGAAACACCGGAACAGGCGGCTGGTTATGTTTCTCTACTGAAAGAGCTTCGTAGCGGGCTGGATGCTCATGCAAAGAAGAAGGGAGAAAGCAACCCGTACCAACTTTCAGTAACCTCCTTTACATGCCCCAACTATTCATTGGCTGATTTGAGTTTGATGGTTAGGCTGCAGTTCCCGCTGGAGCCGACAACTATGAAAACCTTCTTGTCTCGCAGATGAATCCCTACTTGACCATGTGGAACCTGATGGTCAGTCATCTAAACAACAAACCGACGAGCTGGGCTCACGTTGCTTCATTTATGGGTGTAGGCTTATGATTACGCGGGTGCATGGTCGGATGTGGTATGTGATCGGAATGAGCCCCTTCAGGAGATGGCGACTCATTATGTCAAATCATATAGTCCGACGATCAAGCGAACTTGTACGGCCCGACAAAATCGGGTGCTAGCACGGACAGTGCAATTTCGTGGTATACCTCAAATGGAGTTCCGGCTGGCAAAATTAATATGGGTACGTCGTACCATATCGGTAATGTGCGGCGACTTACCCATGACTTTAATAGGCATCCCTCTCTACGGTCGTGCTTTTGAACAAACCAGCGGTATTCGCCAGGCTTACTCCGGCGTAGGACTAGGTAAATGTATACTGTTTATAGTGCCATATTCAAGTTTGCTCATGGGATCCGGTTAGGGTCGTCCGAGGGAGGTATTTACGATTACAAGGTTTTGCCGCCTTCTGGATCCAAGGTTACAGAGGACAAAACACTTGTCTCGAGTTTCAGCTATAACTCAGGAACCAAAGAACTGGTTTCCTATGATACCCCGAACATTGCGAAGATGAAATCGGATTATATCGTCAAGAAAGGGCTAGCTGGTGGTAGGTTTTTGCTCCTCGGGACGCAATTTGTTTGCCGATTGAATGTTTTGGAACAGCTATGTTTTGGGAACTTTCTGGAGACAAGACTGGCTCGGATAGTCTTGTCCGGATGACGGCCCAGAACATGGGAGGTCTTGACAACACCCCTAACCACATCTACTACCCCTACTCTCAGTTTGACAACATCAAAAACAACTTGGGTCAAGGGGGTGCGAGTGCTTCGCCTACGTATGTCCCACCGACCTCCACAGCAACACCGTCCAGCACCCGAACGAGCAGTAGCGTGAGGACCAGTAGCACGCCTACACCTACCGCAAGCACTCTGCCTACTTCAAGTTCGAGTTCATCGACTGTGGCCACGGATACGATCACCGTTCCTGCACCGACTACGACCAATGCTGTCTCGACAACGCCAAGCGTTACTACTACTTCGCCAGTCTGGACGCCGGCTCCTCAGCCAGGGGATCTTTGTCAGGCACTCCGAATCTGGGACATAGGAAGAACCTATGCTCGAGGAGATGTGATTCGATTTCTTGGTGCGTGAGCGGCATTGTTTATACCTAATCTTGTTCGCTAATTAGCCGCGGGACTTTCCCAGGTTTCATTTGGGTATGTAACAAGGATAACGAAACGCAAATACCCAATGAACTTGGCAGGTATGATAACTCCCAGTACCAGTAGAAGCCTTATAAATTTAACATGGTCATTAGTGATTGGTCGCAGATTGGTGTATGCTGATAGAACGAATATTCCTCAACTTATGTACTTGCTCTATGTTGACTTTGCTTCATGTGCCGATCTTTTGCTGTTTATTCGGGTCGTAGATAGGGTAAATTATTTCATGGACAAGTTGAACTATCATTCCGCGAGCAAATCCCTTAGTGCCCGTTCTACGCGATCCATCCATGCACCTTTTCCAGCCTCAACATTCCCATGATCCCTCACACATACCTCAATCACACACCTCAAATAATTCCACAAGTCGTGCAAAATTGCCCCTTTGACCCCCAAGGAATCCGAGTTAGTTTCTGCAATCCAGGCAGCGTGGGCGACCGGGTCTCGTTCACGAAAAATCTCTGAGAATCGCTTCGCCCAGCCGTTGAGGGTTGCAGGTACATTATCGGCCCCGAGCTCGTGCCTCGCCATCCAGATAAAGCCTTGGATGGGATCAGACTGTTGACCAAAAGATGGTACAAAACCGGCGAATTCCCAGTCGACTGTCAACGTGAGTTGAGTAATGCGACGGGCACGATAAAGGACATTAAAAGGAGAAAGAGATGCTTACTAAATGCATGTATAGTGCCTTGCTGGTCAACCAAAATATTCCCTCCATGCAAGTCCTTGCTCGACAGATAAAGCAATCTTCCTCCTTCATTCTTCTTTAGAACTTGTATCCACATGGCAGGATCTGGGGCCTCCAAAAGTTCGATTATCTGCCGCAACTGATCTGCTATACGTTTGCGACAAAATTCAAGTCGAGGGTGCTTGAGCACCTGCATTTCGTACGTTCGTAGCCAAGCATGAACCCAGTCAACCCAGCTATCGAATGGGCCAGATATGTTTAGGTCTTCGAATTTTATATCAGCAAGCCCCGCCTCGGGAAAACAGTTCCAGTAGCGAGCAATATCAGGTGTTTGCCAAAACGTCTCTTCGACGACTGGGCCGGGTATGATGTATTTGTCTGTCGGGGGTGCGTCTGGATGAGACGTCAGCACGATTCCGTTGTCAAATCGTAGACCGCCCATCATTCGACGACCAGAGGAGGGCGAAACGCGGCGGATCTGAATAAAATAATCCACAACTTGGGAGTGGACACGGTCAAGGGCTGATTCAGATAGCTTGTCAAGTATGCTGTTGAACGTAGGATGTAGGACGCCTGTGCATATATGGCTGATCGGCCGCTGTAGATAACATCATTCTGATGAAAACTCACGTTCCATACAAATATACTCGTGACCAAGAGCATTATTTTCCGTCTTGTCCCAAAAGTATATTCTAGGTAACGGAATATCGGTATGACGCTTTAGGTGTTGCATGATTGCGACCTGAGGGGCTCTTTATAGTGGGCACACATCTCTTGAGGGCTGACTTACCTCGTTCTCAGTTTTGATCTCAGGTATGCATGGCCGGGACACGCGCAACACCACATCTGAGATAGTCGTAGGATCTTGAACATCTAAAGCAACTCTACAAAAGACAACAAGGTGGTAAGCACCATGGAGGTCCTTTGGTCGAGTGATCGATAATGGTTTAGAGCCGCATCTTTGATGGAACAAAGACTCTATCTGAGTATCGAGCAGTTTGTGGTTCAACCAATAGTGCTCGTCGTCTGGATGTAGCATAGCCATACTTCCACTTGATCTCAATGAATTCGACTTGTTCTGCTAGTGGTTGTTGGGAGAAGATCATCACATAATTAGTGATGCAGCTGATGACTATACAGCAACAGGAGTGACGTTTTGGGCAACGTGTTAGGATTTGTCCATTAGTAGGCGTCCTTACGGTTACTATAGCCACGTACGATTCACTTCTGTATTCCGAAGGCGGCAATATTTGATGTAAAATAATCATGCCCTACTAGAAAATTTTCGAGTAACGTGGGGTGCATCTTCAACTAGACTACTCTAAAGTCCGAGGAGAGAAAAGTAAGTCTCGTAACTGGCCTGACTTGGATGCTTGATAGCTTATTTTCAGTCAATTTAGCAAGTTTACTAGTCTTGACTGTGATGGATATACTGTGTCGTTGGGGTGTCAAAACCTGAACAGTTTCTGTCATCTCCGGTCATGTCTTCGCTTGTTTCGAATACATCACTTGTGGATGAATGCGCAGGATATTTTGCTGGTAGAGGTCAAAGGGAGCGTTCTATGAAACACTTACGCCGGAGAAAATCGGAGTTTTACTCTAAACACGACGTGTACGGGCTGCGGACTAGGCACGCGATCGACATAGCATGTGGCGGTGTAGCCGAATGCGAAGTCCGTGGCCATTTGACAGCAGGGGTCTAGTCTCCGGTTCTACAAGGAACCGCATGCTGGATCTCATAGACCCCAAATTAGACACGGAAGTGGTACGGGCTCATCCTCATCAAAAAAGTGGAGACGTGTATAAAAACTGTGGGGTTCGCCAACCTGAGGACCATCCCCCGGTGGTTGGGCGACTATTTTATCCATTCGAGTCTATCATTTATCATTTCAGGCACTATGGCTGATCGACCTCCACCTCAAGCACTAACTGGTGCATCTTCACAACCAAGCAGCTCATCCTCAGTACCGTCGGTGACTGGCTATCTTAACGAGCAGGCGAAGGCATCCACATCCACGCTTAACACCTCTCCTAGTGGTCGCTTGACGTTCGTTTTTCCTCCGATTAAAAAATCCCATCCACGCTCCATACAACGCAACTCCCGGGATAATGCACTGGCTGAGCTCCCAAGCTCCGAGTTATTACCATCGCCAACCGTCTCCTCGGGGGAGAGCAATTCTAAGCGCCGAATTACGTTCCCCGAACCACCTACAACAGGTCCTCTGAAGGTTATTACGGACGATGCACTGTCGACTTTGCTTGGTCCTCGTACGAATTGCAGCCCCCCTGTGCGAGCTCCAAATAACCTGGAGGATTGGGTGGCCTCTTCCAGGCAAACGATTTTGCCTATTGAAGGCCAGGTGGAGGAACAAACCTAGAATCACCTGTAGTTGGGGTCGACTAGAGCTATTGTGTGTCATTTTTCTGGTGAGTGTTAGGGTTGACAGGGGTTATAACATGTCCGCTAACTCCGTGTCTGGTCGATCAAACCATAGGGTCATCTAGTTGTATCGTCCCTCATTGCCATAATGTATATATGTATCAATTTTTGTATGAATTGCTGTCCAAGTACCGCTTTGTTGGAATATACGAGAGAAAATTTCCTCCGTGACACCCACGCCTTCGCCTCTGTCCCCCTCAAATAAGCCGAAGGGCACAGTTGAGCCATGCTCATCCACTCTCGGGGGTAGAGGTTTTGTCTCAGCTGGGCTCAGCTAGTTCGCAATCACCTGTCCTGGCCTCCTGAGCTGCGCTACACGTTTTGCTCCAACAATTCGCTCCACAAAATTTCACCAGTATAATCGAGACTTCTTCCGTGGCGGCTCGAGACCCATCGAGACTGGCTCCAGAGCAGAAGGAATATGTGGACCCGTGGCAAATGAGCCACGTGATTCGGGTAATTAAGCACTGCCACTACTCCGTTACCGTAACATCCGCTCTAGCGTTCTCGACTTCAACTCGACCTCCGTACCAATGCATCCTGACCAATGGCTTCCTCATCTCATGAAATGCCAGCATCTGCCTGAATCTGATATTACTGCGCTATGCAACCGTGTTCGATCTATTTTAATTGAAGAAGGCAACATTCAGCCTGTTAGTAGCCCTGTCACGATCTGCGGAGATATTCATGGCCAGTTTTGGGATCTTCTGGAGTTGTTGAGAAAGGGTGGGATGGTTCCGGACACCAAGTACATATTTATGGTATGTACTAGATTAGGCCGTGGCAGAGATACTGAATGCCAGTGTAGGGTGATTTTGTCGATCGTGGAAACTATAGTCTGGAAACTGTATCATTACTACTCGCACTGAAGGCGAGGTGGTGTTTCTCTCTATCATATCCTAGCGCTTTTGAATTGACATATTTCTCACTCCTATTAGGTATCCCGACAAAGTCACTCTATTACGGGGAAACCATGAAAGTCGGCAGATTACGCAAGTCTATGGATTCTATGGTGGGTGGCGGGATGCGAGATAGGCCAAGAAACTGGTTTAAATTCGACTTTTTAGAGGAGTGCCAACAAAAGTACGGGAGTTCCTCAGTATGGAAGGCGTGCTGTACGACGTTTGACTACCTGAATCTGGCTGCGGTATGTGCTTATCTATGCTCCACCCATTCGCCTATTTGTAACCCAAACACCCTCAGATCATCGACGGGACTGTGCTGTGCGTTCACGGAGGTCTCTCGCCCGATATTCGAACTCTAGACCAAATACGCGTCTTGACTCGTGCTCAAGAAATTCCTCATGAAGGCGCATTCTGTGGTACGTGTTTTATACCAAGTCTGATTGCCTGCCACACCTGAACACTTGGGCACAGATCTCATGTGGTCCGACCCGGATGAAGTCCCGGCATGGGCAGTTAGTCCAAGAGGCGCAGGTTGGCTGTTTGGCGGAAACGTGACACGCGAGGTAGGATTTTTGCTTGCTCCAAGTGTGTTCGCTCGTCTTGACATGATTGACTATTGCTAGTTCAACCACGTTAACGATTTGACCCTTATTGCTCGTGCACATCAACTGGTTCAAGAAGGCCACAAATATATGTTCAATGAGATGTTGGTGACTGTTTGGTCAGCTCCAAACTACTGTTACAGGTGCGCCGCGTTTGGTTTTGTCAGTCTAATGTGTCGTCTGACAATCTCATGCCACTAGATGCGGTAATATGGCATCAATTATGAGGTTCAACGAAGACGGGACAAGAGACTTTATCGACTATGGCCCCGCACCTGAGAATGAACGGGATCGGGGGATGCCAATGAGGAGGATAGTAAGTGCTTGATCTATCGTAGCGTTCGCAGATTCTGACTGTCGACAGGGAGGAGCTGGTGCACAATATTTCATGTAACAGTTGCACATATAGTAAATTCTTTATACGATCAACGTACACCAACGACGCAAGAACTGTTGTGATTTTTTTTGTCAATGAAGCTATATTAGTAAGTCAACAGCATTCAGATTTAGCTAATTACACACAGAACAGTCTACCGACCCAGAAAAGCTACAATACGATACACCCAAGAGACTAGTAGAAACATGCTATCGCCAAACTCGACTAGTCACAACAAATTCTACATGGGAGAAACAAGCAATTCAAGACGAATTCGAGACAGCTGCAGCAGCATTTACAATCCTCTCCGTCACAGCACTGAATCCATGTTAGCTTATTACGAGGAGTGTTTTACAAAGACATACCTCGCGATCAGGCCATCTTCGCTTACTCTTTTGTTTCTTCTTGCCATTTGGGCCTTCCTTCCCTTTAGGCACTAGACGAGCAGCGTCAGTATGGCATTCCAGTGCGTCAGAATCAGAACTACGGGACTTACAAGCAGTTGCGGTCATCTCAGCCTGGGGCTTCGGTTCTGCGACAGTCATTATGTGACGAATTAGGCTGCGTAAAGTGAGGTGGATTGAGGGGGTGTTAATACGGTATGATGGGAAGTATTGTAGCTGCTTAACCTTTTAATACTTTTTTACGAGGCGAAGAATAGTCTTTTTGTATAGCCTTTGTCAAAGGTTGGCAGGCGGTTATCCTCCAACAGCTTGGCAGGCACACAAAACCAATGGGCTCGTCGATCGACCAAGCAGCAACGGTGGCGGTGTAGCTGACTGCCTTAGAGGGAGTCAATGCCCTATTATACAGGCACTTGACTGGAAGTGCCAAGCCAGGTGTGGGATCAAAATAGCTCATTTTACATGGTGAGAGTGTTGCACTCGTGTTGTTGTTGGATTGTAACATAGTTAACCCTGATATTAGCTTCGGCTCTATGATTGAGTGCGAGAAACAAAATCAAACGATCAAGCTATATGGATGGTATACTGGTTTTCAGAAGACGCAAAGGTTTCTCGATAGTAACAATTGAACCTAAGTTGGTTGACTTTTATAAAAGATCCATAGGTAGAGAGAAGCCATAAGATACACCCTAGCAAACCAGCAAGATATGGATACGAAGCTCAACTAGTCAACACAACATATGAATGGGAGAAGCAAACAGGTGAAGAAGCATTCAATACAATCGCAGCAAGCACTTGGCCCACAGCTACCGCAACTGCAACACTAAGGCCGGAATTAGTATACAATATGCGGGGAGTACAAGGTGAGAGCACACCCTACAACTCGAGGTGCTTTGCTGCTCCTCTTTTTTCTGTTCTGAATTAGTATCGGAACTTGATCTTTCCTTGTCTTTAGGCACTAAAAAAATTGTTATTGAATTCTGACATGTTTGAACTGGTAGACTTACTGTGCATGGCAGTCATTTCAGCTTGAGGTTTCGGTTCTGCGGCAGTCATTATGCAAATGTTTGTATTATAAAAGCTGGAGGGAGCTGAGAGTATCAGAGCAGTGTGACGAGAAGCGTGGTTACAGAGAGCCACTGTTTTAAAGCATTCCTGTGAGAGTAATAATAGTTTATGTATAGCCCCTGCAAGAGAATTGTCAGTATCAACGCCCCCGACGGCTTGGCAGGCACCCACGAGCGCTTACTCGATCGTGGGCTGGTCGATCAACCGAGAAGCGGTAGTGGCGGTGTGATGGGCTGCTCGAAACGGGAAGTTCAATCGACATATGAAGGTCAGTTACCCGAGTTTAGATAGATGTTACACCCAAAATGGCTCGCTTAGAGCGCGCCGGTGACTCGTCTTGCTGGGGAAGATTCATTTAGTCAAGCCGCGTGGGTCCCAGGGGGAGTCTCGAAGGCAATGGAAGAGCTCCTGTGAACTCCCTATGAAAAATAATGTATGCGAGATAAGGAAGAAGGATATACATATTTTAAAATAGTACAATATCGTAATTAGAACGAGAATAAGATATGCATAATTCGTTAGATTGACCACCAACTACGGTTCCTCCATCGAGCGCGACATTTGGGACAAAGGTATTGCCACCGCCAATTTGCCCGCCGAGCTGAAAGGCGCAGTTGGTTGTTGAGGCTGTTGTACGTCTTTGAACTCGTGCAGTGATATTATCACTCGACTACAGACCACGCTGGATATTGCTGCAACAAAGCTACTCAAATAAGTCAATTGGCGCAATAATAATGGAAGCGCGGTAATGGCACGTACCCAGATCCGTTAGAAGCAATCTTGATTTGCTCAATTGAACCTCCTATAGTCAGGAACAAAAATAACAAGAGCAGCACCACAAAATATGCAATACCACTTTGGGAGAGGGGTCAGTACATGTACTAAAACAAGCAGCTATATGCGCTCGACGTACTTTTCAGCGAGCCGTTGTATAAGCGGCGTACTACCATAGCTTTCTTTCAGCCTCCATATCTTCCATATGGTTAGAGCAAAAACAGTCCACTCCCATGCAATCGGTAAGATGTATATCTTCCAAATGCCTTCGGGGAAAATCATAACACAACCTGAAAATACGCTCGGCACTTTGGTCATACCTAAGTTAGCTATTTACTTGTCATCATTAAGGAGCGGCACGCACGAGGATTTTCAAGGTAGATGTTTTTCTAGGAATCTCAATTCAGTATGATTCGATAGAATGGAATGATCGCTTACCTTCGCGAGTATAGTCACAAATGCGAAGGCGTAACCCACAGTGCATACATATGCAGCCAGTAGACCCCTTGGAAGCAGCTGAGTATAGACGTATTTGAACTTGGACTAAGGCAACGAACCACAATATACGTCTATCATATGATTAGTAACGTTCGGGGCGATGTTCACGACAGTACATACCTTTGGTTATAGAGAGCCCAGACTCGCATGAGAAATACACCTAAGTTGTATTGGTGTCTTGGTTAACGAAGGATCAGGGTCAAACAATGTAACTCACTCCAAATGGCACTCAATCCAACAACTTGTCCATACACGAAGAACAAGGACAACCGCTCGCATCTATTTGAGCGAATACATGAGCCTTTTGGGGCACATGGCTCTTAGGTTCTAGATCTACTCACGTCTACGTCAAGTGTCAGTGTACATACGGATATGACTGTGGTGTAACTGTGACTCACAGCTAGCGGAGGGGAGGGTCGCCCAAACAAATCCTCTGCAATTCCATTTAGTTCAATCCACATGCATACAAAATAGAAGCAACAGACTTGGTAATACCGCCCTAAGATTATAGCACTCAGTAAATCGAAAAAATGAAGTATGATAATCCTCATACCCAATCAGAATTAACGGCCAAACTCGATTGAAGTGATAGACTACTCGTCCGATCGACCACGACCTCTTCCAAATATAAGCAACCTCGAGGTCAAGATTTAGGGCCCAGTCGTATACTAGCAAGGTAGTGCCGACAACTGAGAGTTGAACAAGGTAAGTACAGACCAGGAGATAAATGCAAAGACTGGTGCGACGCACTAGCAACGTATTTCGCCCGTTCGGCCTGACCGTGCAGATCAACAATGGTTTCTACTAAGCCGCGCAACAGATTCGTGGACATAGCTGACTTCCAGAGAGCAAGGTGGAGGCAGCAAGGCGACCAGCCATAACACTGTGTAGGGCGATCGATTTAAGAGTACTCGCCAGGCTACGATTCCGGCGGCAGAACCCCTCGAAGATGGTAAAGCAGCCGCAGCCCTCGTCTTCTTGCCTCTCCCAGATGCGTCTGATTTTCTCCCTCACTTATCATTTAAAATGTTTGGGGAAGCTTGGAATGAGTCAGATGTTTCGAACGAGGTGCGTCAAACATGTTGCCTCTGAGCAATAGTATGAACAGTTCTATCTTCCATGGCATTCAAGTCGCTTTGTTCCACTAGTCAATCTCCTAAATTCCTACTCGGCGCATGAATTTAGACGACTAACTACATTTTGAAATCTGACTCACAAGATTATAGGCTTATATAGACTAGCCAGTGCTTTCAAGGTGGCGTCTGCAGTGCAGAAACAGTATGTTGCTCCCCAGGACTCCCACACTGTCTGAAACCGGAAACCGCCCTCACAAACGCCCTCCGCTCGGCTAGCCGTCTTTAGACTTCAGCACTAGCAGGTGAAAATGTTTCGCCCAGTCTCGGGTACATATTTTTAGTAACAGAAGCCCGTATAATCTGAAAGATGGGTTTTGAGAAGCTGATAAGAGCGTTCTATATGACACACGGCCGTACGTTGACAGAGGTGGGAAATCCTGGTCGCTGTTTCGTCCGGATGATGATTTTTAAGCCAGTTTTTGAATCAACTGGCCAAGATATCGGGGCAGTTCTCCAAAGAGCGCTTCACATTTATGGGGACACAGAATACAGCATTCACTATAAGGAATTAGAGGTTGAGTCTGGAGGTTGAAGACATGGAATCACGTGCCAACATCCAAACATCCCCCGCCTCTTCAATCCACACCCGCAAACAAATAACCACCAACGCGTCATTCATTGTATTTATCCAAAAACAAATCAAGTGTCGCATCACATCTAGCTACATGAAAATTT